>JAGFPH010008872.1:36890-51627 GCA_018207615.1 Philaenus spumarius
TAAGAAAGGGTTTCAAAAAATTCGAAATTTTAGGGGGGTTTGGAGATCAAAGTTATTAAAAAAGGATTTCTTCAAAACTACCGAACGGATTGGAGTGAAATTTAGTATGTAGCTTCCTCTAGGGCCATAGGCGCTCGATGAGAAAGGATTTAAAAAAATTCGAAATTTTAGGGGGTTTTGGTTGGATCAAAGTTATTAAAAAACGATTTCTTCAAAACTACTGAACGGATTGGAATGAAACTTGGTATGTAGCTTTCTCTAGGGCCATTGGCGCTCGCTAAGAAAGGGTTTCAAAAAATTAGAAATTTTAGGGGGTTTTGGGGGGATCAAAGTTATTAAAAAACGATTTCTTCAAAACTACTGAACGGATTGGAATGAAATCTAGTATGTAGCTTCCTCTAGAGCCATAGGCGCTCGCTAAGAAAGGGTTTCAAAAAATTAGAAAATTTAGGGGGTTTTGGGGGGATCAAAGTTATTAAAAAACGATTTCTTCAAAACTACTGAACGGATTGGAATGAAACTTGGTATGTAGCTTCCTCCAGGGCCATAAGTGTTCACTAAAAAATAGTTCTTAAAAATTAGAAATTTTAGGGGAGTTTGGGGGGTAAATATTACTACATCAAGATTTCTCCAAAATTACCGAACAGATTGGAATGAAATTTGTTACGTAGCTTCCTCTAGGGCCATAGGTGCTCACTAAGAAAGGGTATGCAAAATTTCGAAATTTTAGGAGGGGTTTGGGGGGATCAAAGTTACTTAAATCATAATTTCAGATATTTTATTATTATGACAGTAGTGCTTTTATTATTAAATATATATATATATATAAGCCAAATACCACTCACTGACTGAACACTTAAAAAGTATACAATTACGGGTCAGCTAGTATTATATAATAGCACTTGTTTACATTAATATTATATGTAACACGTTTTACATGTTTGTATGGTTTTACCTTTGTAAGTTTTCGAGTAAGTAAGCTGTGTGAGTAAATTATTTATTAGAAACTGTTATTTAGGGTTTCCAATTTATATAAGCAAAGCCTTTCTTGCATTTTACTGAATATTGTAATGTTAGTGATGTTATTATGTTTTAATTATAAGTATTATACATAATTGAGGACGAAAAATTTAATTCCATATTTGTTTATGATAAGCTAAAAACAAGTTAAGTTGGATTAACATAAAAGCATACTTCTTACTACAAGAGTAATTGCTATTTAAAATTCATTTCCGCAAGGAATACCCTACTCTAACTCCTGTGAATAAATTAAATTATTTAAGCTTCCATTGATTTCCCTTAAGAATTAATTTAATTTAGTAGGAAAATACAATATTAATGTATTCGTTTATTTATTAAAAAAAATATAGTTTTGACAAATCTAAACAAGAGTGACTATTGTTTTCAGTGGTTTATAATGAAATATAAATATTTTATTGTTTTAAAAATAAATAATATATACAGTACTAGCTAAATACCCGTCCTTCACTACAGGGAATTTGTTTTTGCATAACTATGTTACATAATTGTAATATTTTTCTCTCATTTTCTTTCATCTATTATTTCGCGAAAGTGAATTATTACCTGTATTTTCAATTAGTTTTATATGTATTGTTTTCGGGCTGCTCATAAATCGTCTTCGTCACAGTATGTGTGCTAAATAAATTAAATCAATAAAACGTTTTAAAAATTCAGAGTGAAAAGCGTCTTTTTTTCAACCACTAAATCTACATACTGGTAAATCACAATCTTAGCTGGATGTTTGCAGATCATGTTGCTGGATATGTTTAATATTCGAATGCATAGATTGGGGTAGGTTTGATCAGCTTACGTCTAAAATATTTTCTTCAAATTAATAAGTTCCAACTTTCAGCTCTCCAGCTTTAAGAAAACAATATAAATTTATATTTATAGTTTTAGGGGTTATTACAAAGTTTTCACCCCTTAACAAAGCTTGATAAAATGTAAAACTGGTTTATTTTTATATGTATCTTGTAAAAAATCTATGTAAAACATTTTAGGTTCTAACTCTAAAAACTGTATAAAAATTATTATTTATTGTTTTAGTGGTGGTTACTACATTTAAACCCCTTTACAGAACATGATCAAATGTGAAATTGGTTTAACCCTAGAACTGTCAATGTTATTTTTTTTTTGCAACGCCAAGCCATTTCAGTGCGTGTGCAAGCAAATTAAAAAAAAATCACCAAATATAGTAATTCTATCCCAATCCAAAAGTGTTGCATGGCTTTATTGTAGAGAAACGTTCAGAAAATTCATATATGCAATTAAAAAAATTATTGATGTAAGATTGTAAAAGTTATTAGCTCAAGAAACAAAAACTGTTCAGTAATGAAACAAAAAAGTTCAACTTTAGGCTACATAACAAGTACTAAATATGTTTTGTATTTTTTTCGTAAGCGTAAAAAGTTTCGTAATTTAGTTCTAAATAGAACTGTATAAAATTATTTATCAATTTAAAAATTCTTATTTTGAAAACAACAGTTTTTATGTTCCAACTACAAGGGTGCTAACACAACTAGGTCTACTTTCAAACGAGTAATAAAATACTTAACTTTAAAACTTTTGATTATAATAAAGTGTAGAGAATAAATCAAAGAACAGAACTTTGATGTCTTTTCTTAGTTCACAAAAAGTGTTTGAATAATCTCTAATTGAATAACAAAAGTGAAGAAAAATGTCTAAACTTGCCATCCTTGCTACACATACAAAGAAGCGCGCGTAAACGGCCTATCTATTGCATGTTAAAAAAGTCCGTTAGGTTAAAAATTCAAACTTGGTTTGAGACCGTGAAAACACAGACTTTTCCACGGTCCTACACAACAAACCTGTCTAGTAACCCATATTTGTTTCAAACTAAATGTTAGCTTAAGTTATTCTCTACACAAAGGTAGAAAAAGATTTCTAAAACTAGAATAATATCATCGTCTTTCACGTGTTATAAATAAGGCTGTTTATTGGTTGGAAACGTAACCAATGCAAGCGTCTACAAAACGCCCCTTTATGTATAGATATATTTGACGGAGTTTTGATTGACTGGCAACTTTATTTAGAGGGAATTGTAACAGACTATAAAGGTATATAGATTAAGTCAGACAAAGAACAGGACTGGGCGGGCTGTAGTTAGAGATGAAAGATGCCTTATTTCGTTAAGTTTTGGGCGCTTCAACTGAGTTGTACAAAACTAATAAACTGCAACGGTGATTACGTATGTAAATAGACGTTTTGGGAAAAAACTTGTAAATACAAATTTAAAGTTTAAATCATTTCCTTTCAAATGGTTTTTGATTTATTGCGATTGGATGATTTTTAGTGGGTGAAATATTCAATACAAGTTGAGTTGTCACAGACTACACAATTCACTACGGCAGGGTGTTGAGTCCACTCAATTTGAGTGGTCTGACAGTTAAAGGGTTAATTATCTGTGTAAGAAATATTTCTTAAATATCAGCTCTCTAGCTTTAAGTAAAGTATAAAGATGTAAATTTATTGTTTTTAGGAGTTGTTAAAACATTTTCACACCCAGCAGCAGGTAACGAAATGTAAATCTGGTTTACTTTTTTAAATGTATCATGTAAGAAATAAATGTACAAAATCTCTGCTTTCTTGCTTCAAGAAAAGTATAACAAACAATATATATTGTTTAGGGGTTGTTTCAACCCTTAAAGGCCCAATATTTAAAAATACTTTCTTATTGAGAATCTAGCGCCTATAAGCAATATGTGTAAAAATTTCACATTCATAGGCGGTATTCAATTAATATTTATAGTTTTAATGGTTGTTACTACATTTTAACCCCTTAGCAGAAGAAAAAAGTAAAACTGGTTTATTTTGTATATGTATCAGGTAAGAAATAAGTATTAAAAATTTCAGGTTTCTAGCTTAAATGAAAGTATAGAAATTAATATTTATTGTTTTAGGGCTTGTTACTACATTTCCAAACCTTAACAGTAAGTCAAATAAAATCTATTTTTAATACGCCTCTGACGCCTATGACTAATACGTTTAAGGAGGTAGAGTTTTTGAGATATATAACTTTTTTTTAAATTGTTTTAGGGGTTGTTTCCAAAGGGTTGTTTTAGTTTTTTTAGGGTTTCTTAAGGGCCAAATATTTTAAAATGCTTTTTAGTGCGCCTATAGTGCCTATGAGCATCATATGTACCAACTTTTTTGTTTCTAGGCGTTATTGTTTTTTTAGATATATAACAAATAATATTTATTTTTTTAGGGGTTGTTTCAACACTTAAAGGCGAAATATTTTAAAATCCTTTCTTAGTGCGCCTGGTGCGCCTATGAGCAATATGACAATGTGTAACAAATTTCACGTTCCTAGGTGGTATGGTTTTTGAGATGCTGTGATCTGTATGGTGATGAAGATACAGCGAAGTATTGGTTTTCTTGAATAGTTTAACCTATTGTAGTTGTTAATTTTTTCTTTATGAATAAATACAAAACCTACATGTACAAACGACAATAAATAGTAGAATGATAATCTATACATCATATAAACAAAATACTGTAAATATAAAACTATAAGGTGTGTATCGCTTTGCAGTTCCATTAAAGGACTTAAAGAAATTAACTTGTAATAATACTGGAGACCAAATACATACTTCTATACCAAACTTGTCAATTAGGTCTGTATAGATGCACGAAAAAAGGTTTTGAAAAATTTGGGAAAAACCCTTTTTGGAAAAAACCCAAAATTAGTTATTATTATTACTATTAGCTAAACGAGAATTTTTAGAAAGATGCAGGTTATTTGCATATGTTAGAATACTTGAAGGGCTACAAATAAGCCAATTTTTATCAAAATCGGTAAAGCCGTTTTTTTATAAAAAAATAATAACATAATTTTTGGGGTTTCTTTGGTCATAATTATTTTTAAAAAATTTTCAAAACTTTTTTTCGTGCATCTATACAGGTCTAACCGACATGTTTGGTGCAAATTTGTTCGAAATCGATACAATAGTTTTCTCTCTAGCTTTGTATACATTCATACAGACATGCATACATACAGACAGACATTTTGTAAAAAAAAAAAACACTTTTTTGGACTCAGGGAGTCCAAAACTGATATTTCCACAAAAATCTCAACATGCATTTTTTTGCGATCCCTATACTTTCTCTATACTTTAATATAGTGAGAAAGTAAAAGTAAAGTTTAAATAGTCAGTATTAGATCACATGAAGTCATTAAATCAGCTTTAATTAAACTGGATTAAAAATTTTATTGATATTAATAATAAAAATAAACATTTTTTGACGTAGGCTAGATATAGGTTTATTTAACCAACACCAACTATATATCTTATTACACTAAAATTTAATTTCTTTAGTTTAAATTCATTCCTAAAATGCAGTGATATAATTATGTATATTTCTAGTAGTAAATACCTGTTAGATTATATTTTTAAAATTCCATATTTTTTATAAAACATCAATTATGAATCAAGTGTAACTTTCTCAAAACTAATTTTCACATAAATTTAGTAAAATATATCAAAATAATATTCGGTAAACCGGGTTCTGACAAACCTTTTTACACTTTTGTAAATCTCTTCAACAGTATATCTATATTAAAACTCTATCATTATAAATTAAAAACTGACTTCCAATGATTGTGTAATTTTATAGTGTTTATAGAGTGTTTAATTTGACAAAAAATATTATTATTGATATTATTAAAGACCGTGTTATTATAATTTACGTTTTTGTAAATTCATTAACGTTTAACACATATATTATACTAAATAGAATAAAAGCTATTTTTTTAATGTTATGTAATCGTTAAATATATCAAAGATTCTGTATTTTTGTTCATGAAAAACTTCACGTCTATTATGTACAAAACATTACAAATAAATTTAAATTCTATTTTGACCTAGAAAATATACAAATTTAATTACTCAGCATGCCATTGATTTTAAATAAACTAAGAGATTTTAGTTTTTAAAATAATTGTGTAGGCCGTAATTTTTCGATCGTTAATAAAGTAATTTTCTTAACTTTAACTTTAAAAAAATAAAAAATTCCTTGTAAAATTAACTTGTAAAAAGTTCAAATTACAGTTTTACATACTAGATTAACAGTTTATTTAACGTCAAAATTGCCGGTAATATTTAGATATTGTTGACTGAAATATTTATTGAAAATAATCAATACAAATTTTTCTGGTATTTTTTTTTTTTTTTTTTTTTTTTTTTTGCTTGCCCTCGATGGAGAATTTACAAAATATCTGTGTAATCCCTAGGGATATACCCGTTCTCCGTTTAGAATGAAAATGTCAATAACGCTTGGGTGAGTTAACCCGTAATATCCCGACATGTCAAGTCGAGAAATAGCCGGGCTTTACGGAGGAACTACTTCAATAAAATCTTAGCGTTTTTATAAAAATTGTAGTTTTGGAAATAACCAGTGCGAATGTTAAAGGTAATTTTGATACAACTTACATTACTATTTAAAAGGTTTGAATGCTTGTACGTAGCATTTCAACATTAACAAACATATCAGTACTGTATCGCAAGGAGAAAACCAATTTAATCTTTATAGTGTTAGTTGTTTTATCTTTGTATTGTAACAGTTCCTAATACTTCCAGTTGCTAAGGAAGTAAACTAGTGAATAAATACGAATACTCCTAATTTAAGTATTGATTATACTTCATCGAGTAATACGTAAACGTAAACCTAATTCTGGATCAGATTTACAGGAAATTTCAATTTGTAAAGTTGTATTTATTGATTGCCATTTTTACATTTAAAGTTGAGATTATTGAAAATATATAATATAATTAAGATATCAATTAGTTATTAAGAAGGCTCTTTTTAAATATAAGTATTATATTATTAAGAAATTTATGTTATTTATAAAATCTAAGTCTATAAAATAAAATACTTTGTATAAAATAAAGTATTAGTATGACTTTGGAAATACATAATTAACGATAATTAAATTATCAACTAACTAAATGCATAACTTTTTATTAGTTTAAATCTCCAAATCATATTTTATAATATTTTATTGATAAACAGTTTTGATTTGAATAATATATATAATAGTCAAGGACAGTATTTCTTTATGTATTGCGATCATATAGCACTTAAATATTACAAATAACAGCGAATTCAAAATCAACGAAAGTATAAAATGATTTCCATTTGAAACTGATATCTCGTAACTTAAATTCTTAGTTTAAATTTTACAAATAATATTTAGTTAAAGAAAATTTATATAGATGAACGCTATGTATTTTAAAATGTACTTACATAGATATTTTTTTAATTAGGTATAAAAATAATAAAAATAAATCTAAATTAATTTAAAACTTTTTTACATATTTTCTGTCATGAATGGTTCCATTACGTTCTAACAGATGAGAACAACTATCTGTATTTTCATTTCATCAAGTTCAAACTCATTTTAGAATGTGCAATCTTATGAATGAACGAGTTTATTTCTTATTAATGTGGGATATCGAGTTTACACCAAAAAGTTTGCTGTTTAAAATTAACAGAAGTAAAAAAAATATTTTCCTATTTATATTCTCATTCGTATTTACACGCCTTCTATACAACATAATTATGTACAGCGATTAGCCATGGTCAGCTAATAACATCTGCAGTCTAAATTCATAAAAGTGTATATATTTGTTTCGAATTTATATTAATCTAATCGGCCAGTTTATGAATAGTAACTTAAATATAGGTTCTGACTACCGTTCTTTGATATATAGATTGTGAGTTTATGTTTTTGAATTCAACTTAAAGTGAACCAATCATCCTGAAAAATTCCAAATAAAAGAACCTATAGTTTAAATTAAATTAGTCAGTATTTTAATTTATTATGTACCAATATCTGTATACAAAGTCTGGTTTGTTACACCACTTGTAACTCAAGAACGGCTGAACATATTTTAATTTTTTTATTTGATTTGTTGGATTTGTATCCGCCCCGAATAGCAGAATATCTATTAGAATATATTAAAAATACATAATTAAAATTAAACAAACAAAGTTATTTTAGGTTAGGCCTAGAATGATGAACTAACACAGCCATGTTATTTTAATGTATTTACATACATTACGATAGCAAACCAATAAAATAAAATAGCAGATACAACAGTAGATTCAAATGTATAATATATGTAGTAAAAATGAAATTCTGTTTGTTGGTAAGCTCATCACTTGAGAACGCCTGGACGAATTTGGCTATTTTATTTTATTTTTTTTATGTTTCGTAATTGTCCGAATTATGTTTTTATGGAAACAAAAATTTGAAAAGTTTCCCGGAAAATTTTCAAATTCGGGAAAACTGAACATCCTTTTTTCCAATAACTCAAGAATATAACTCACGAAACATCCGTTTTAATAAAATGCTCAGTAACACATTTTTGTTTACATTCATTACTGTAGCAACTTTACTTAGCATTTATAATCAGTTTATTATTCTTCAAAACAAACAGCTTTTTAGGTGAGATT
Source organism: Philaenus spumarius (assembly GCA_018207615.1). Taxonomy (NCBI): domain Eukaryota; kingdom Metazoa; phylum Arthropoda; class Insecta; order Hemiptera; family Aphrophoridae; genus Philaenus; species Philaenus spumarius. The sequence continues at coordinate 45,390 of JAGFPH010008872.1, forward strand.
CTCCAACTTAAAGCAAACAAAAACAAAACTCAACTAAACATACTTACTATACCATCTTAATTCAGTTCAAACATTAGTTGTTATATATTAGGTATATATATAAAACAGTTGATTTGGCTCAAAACTGAACATAATTTTAGGTTAGGCCTACAATGAACCAAAACACGATTATTTGCAACCAATTTAGCTAATTTAGAATCAGATTTCTTACAATTATCACAACTATCAGTTTTTTTTAGATTAGGTAAAAGCAAACAAAATGTTTACTCCATTATCTATAAAGGTTTACAAACTATAAAATATACATTTTCGTAGTTTATTATTAAGTGGCATAAAAACGATTTTACAATTCGATTACTTAAGTCAATGTAACGAAATGGAATAACTACCCTTTAAATTAATCCGAGCAATAGCAAAGCATTGCTGGGTCCACTAGTTTGTTATATATAGATAACATTTAAAAGTACTTTAAACAGGTTTTATCTCAAAATATGCTCTAACAATAGATTTTTTACCGCATTAGGCACCATCAGCAGACTGGTCTCCCGGTGTGTGGGACTCTCGTTTCGTCCGGTTTACCAACTAAAGCGTAACCTATTTTTCCAACATCCTTGTCAAACCAAATAAATACTTTTGCATTACATCAAACCATGACTTAACGTGCTTAGTTTTTGTATCTCTACTGTATTTTAAGGTTGTCCTCTTCTAGTACTCCAAGTATGTTTCTTCCTTCTTGCTCGGCAAAACAGCTCTTTCATACTGCGATATACTCTCCAGGCCAACTGGTTGGAGTACATTATTAGTGAAATTATGTTTCAAAGTGTTATTTTTCCAATAACTTCCTCCAGCCTGTGTTATTCTTGGGCCCACTGCGAGCATTAAGGCAAAAGAGTGAGCAGCCATTTTTAGACCCCAACACTTCTTTCAATTTAGCTATTTTAAGTAGACATATTCTGAAAAAAAACTGTGTCCTGTAAGAAATTGAGTATGTTAAAGACCACTTTGGGTGTTTTCTCTGCAGCCATTGCGCTGAGTCCCACTCCCTCCTGGTCTCATATTCCCTGACATAAAGCTATTGAATCTGATCTTGCTTCCAGCGATGCTAATTTTCGTATAATTATTGTGCTACGGTCTTATATTTCTTTTTTTAGGCCAGGAAATCATCGACTCCAAAAACCATGGCTTCAGATAAAGTGCGGTGAGGAGAAGTAATTCTCAAAGGGCTTGTACAGCCAATTCGTAATTTTACTTTGTATTTTTCTTTGATATATCTGCCAAATATAGTCTAGTAGAACTGACTGCACAGTCTCCGTTAGGAATCTTCTCTTGGTCTTGCTGGGGCCTCTGAGAACATTGATGTATTTATACATCGATGGCCGAGAATACACATCAGTCTTCTTCGCTTGTCAGAGGCGACTGAAATCTTCCTTTTTTCCTTCTGGATTTAATATTTGTAGGTTAGTATAATGTCTAAAGTTACACCCAGGTAATTGACTGTTCTGGTTGTCATTCGATCTTCGGTTCCAAATGTAACATTTACTATGATTCGTTTCCATTTAAGTATTAAAACTTCTGATTTTAACCCCAGTTTGAGGATTTGGTCCTCCGTCCACTTGCAACCCTTCTCATGACCTGATTCAATTTCAACTGCGCCAGTTCTGTACTACAACCCTTGGATTAATACAACGTACACGACGGTATACACGTTTCATCCGTCATCTCTGTTTGAAGAAGCGTATTGTACAGAACATGTCCTTACCCGAGATTGACCCTTGCACAACTTCATCTGTAATTATATTCCGGCAGAAACTATTATACTAGGCTAACTAGAGATTATATTCAAAACAGCAATTTGATTTAAACATTTCCAATCTATACTTTAGTGAAACAAACCTTTTTAAATGTATCAGCCCAAAGTAACTTTTTACCTAGACAGCTTGGCTTACATCTTTGGATATTACGTTGCAACGCATTCAAGCGTTATTGACGTTTTGATTAAAAGTACATCCCGTGAAACCCTTGCCATCGAATATTTATTCTTTCCCCCCAACTTACTTTGTATACCTACCACGTTATGAAGCAGACGCATAATGTACATTGCTGGGTATTAAATTCTTTAAATTAATGAACAGAATTTCAGCTGTATAATGACAATCTCTGAACTTTTTACACAAAATAAATTAATGACACACCGTAAGTACCTCACACATAAACTGCCACGAAACAATACTATAGATACTAAAATAAATCATAATCTTGTTTAAACCCTAATCATTCTAAATGGTAGAAACATCTATAAAAGTATTAATCCACAACCATAATATTTGTTTAATACTTTTTTTAGATATTCCCAATGTTTTCTAGTTTGAAACAACGATATTGCGATTTATTAATATTGATAAAATACACAGAACCAGCATATTAAGTAATGTGGGAACAAAATAAACCAGTTAAGTATTAACGTTTTAAACAAGTTTAGTTTTACGAATTATAAAAATGTTTAACATAACACTTAATTGTCATGGTATGTCTTTTACACATCCTAGTAAATTATTTCGCAGTGCTATTTAAAATGTAATAACATATTTATACTTTAAAAATCAATTTACTACTTTATAAAGAACAACTTTTATATAATTATTTTAACTAACAAAGCACAAACTTCATAGTAAATGTAATACATACAAAATAAACCTCAGTAAACCAAGTTAGTGGTGAAGCTATTTAATTATAATAAGGTTGTTCCCATGCTGATCACGGAGTAGACTCAACGGTTTCCATTAGTTTTACTGAAGCTGAACAAAAACTTTAAACGTATTTTTTACAATATTAGGTACTATGCTTAAATTACAATTATAAAACCTGAGATATATTTTATATCATCCTGAATCTTGTACTTCTGCATGTAACGTACAACATACAAACTTAGGTTCTGCCTATATAATACATCTATTAATCAAATATACACATGCACCTATATGGAAAACTAATTTATTGCTTGTATATACCTTAATTTAAAAAATGTACATAGCAAGTTTTCTTTGGGAGTAGGTGAAATATTTCAAAACTTTCCATGTTGGTAAATAGCTTTATATCTTAGTCATTTGGACTTTCAATGAGATACTTTCAAAAAGTTAGACCCATTTTAGAATCAAATCCTCCTACATGACTGAATCCTGGTTAAAATGGCTTGTTTTTATCCGTCCGTATTCCAATCGCCGTCCTTTACAAGGTAAAATTTATCATTAATATTACCTTGTGAATAAACATGGGTCAAGTGATTTAACATATCTTTCAAAATTTATTTTAAAGTTTAAATATCCTTTGTGATAACACGTCTGTAAAAGTATAGTGTTTTACAAATGTTAATTTGTCGGCTTCATTTTCAATTTTTCTTGGTATGGTTTATAAATTTACAGAATGAAATTATGTTTTGAAAGTTTAGCCAAATTCGATTATTTTTTAAGCTAAGGGGACAAAAACAATTTGAGTGTTAAAAAACCGATAACTCTAATGTGTCATGCATTTTGTTTGTAAAGTTATAAGTTTTTGAGATATTTGACACTAAACATTTTAAATTGCCTACATTTTAAAAGTATACTTAAAACGATCTGGTTTGTTGTACAATGATAAAAGGTTACGTAACAAATATTTACACCAAATTTGAGGTTAACACCTCTTTCTATTTCGAAAGATATTAACTGTCTGGTAAAAAAACACAAAGAGGAGGGATAAGTAGAAAATAATGATTTCTGGACATATGTTTATTGAAATTCGTCTTCTTATTTTCGCCTATAGAATAGTCCGGTGAAATTTGTAACAATATTTTCTAGGCACCAATTAAAAATAATTTTTTTTTTTTTGTGATAATTTAAAATGCATGTTACATTTCATATAAATGAAGAAATCTTAAAGTAAATACGTTAGAGGAAGAGCGAATTTACGGATCATATTATTTTTCCAGCACTGTTAGAAGAGATAAGAGCAATCATTGCAAACGTGTTTGAAATTTAATTCCAAAATTTACATTGAAATTAATCTCGTAAAGCTGTAATAGTAGGTATGAATCGTTTGAAATAAATTTAAAATAGTGTAACTGCATTATGTGCCTTCTAAATTATACAATGATTGAATTATACACAAATTGGAATTACCTTTTAGCTTAAAACTAACAATTTTGTTAGTATCAAATAATCATGTAGATTACTAATTACACTACTCTTAATAAAAAATAATAAAAAAAAATAATAATATGAAGTGCTATTGACATTATATTGAAATATAGCTGCTCAGTTAGTTTAAATGTATTACTGTCTTCGTATGCATTGCCTGTAAAATGATACAATCTATTAAATTTATTTAATTTTACAAATTTTGAAAAGAGTTATTCACAGTGATGCCAGTCTATTAAGATTAATCATTAGTTTTATTTTCTTGCTGAACTGTTAACGTATGCAATATACAGGGTGTACAAAAAGTCCCGCACTGGTTTAATATTTCGTACACAAAGAAATTTTGAAGGTAGATGTGTTTGTGGAACCTACTCTATGTAAAAATACTTTACAAAAAATGTCAATAAATAAATTTCAAAAAATTTATCCTCCATCTTGGATCCACCATTTTGAATCTAACTTAGTTTTTTTTAATGGGAAGGTGGTCATGTGATACATCATTTCGATGTAGAATTTCAAGAGAAACCCAACTGTGAAATTTGCACATCCACATCTTTAACCGATTACGTGCACGCCTACATACGTACGTACATGAGTAACAATAAAATAATATAACAGCTGAATTCACCCATCATCTGAAATACTTAAACAATACCTAGCAGAGATTATACTTTGGGGTAATCTTTAAAACTTTAAAACTATTTATCGTTTCGTCTTTTATAAGTATCCCAACAAATTTTTCCAGTACACACAAATTTCATTTAGTGACAGGAAATCCTTCTTAACATTAAATAAACTTACACTCAATGTAATGAACACATTGAACGTCAATTTCGACTTTCCCATAAATAATTTTGCTAACTAGTAATAAAATGCTACTTTTGTTTGATTAAATATCTTAATGACATTGTTTTCTCAAAATTTCAAAACATTTAAAGATTGATATACAACTAAAAGTAATGTTCAAAACAACAAAATTTACAGCATACCATAACTCTGCCGGTTTTCTAACATTCGATTCTGAATAGTAAAACCCTGGACAAAATGTTGCTGACAAATTGAATTCCCGATTACTTTTGGATTTTGAATAAATCCATATTGATGAGTGTTGTATTTTCTTGCAATACCAGACAATACACGTTCAGTAACTCTGACGCCAAAATAAAATAAACGATTAATTCCAGCAGTGAGAGCTGTACATATTTAAACTAGTTAGGTGCAAAAGTAGTAGAGTTAGTTAACTTTACAAATGATTAGAACTAGCTGTCTAAATACTGTCTTTTTGTAAAATCATTTATTTAATGTAATCCACATTAAAAACGAATTTTCCAAAAACAGATAATTTAATATTTTACGTGTTAGCTACAGTATACAATACTTTAATTATTATAATCTATATTCCCAACGACATAATTTAAGTGAAGGTTAAAATAGTCCATTAGTGATGTTTAAAATAATTTCGTTATTAATTTTCTACAATCATATATATATTTTTATGTCACTAATAATTAAAATTTTACGCAATTATAAGAAATGTTAAATAACAAGCTGTTGTATTTAAAAGTTGTTAGTATTTACAAAATAAGTTAATCATAAACGTATACAATACATAAAGCTTAAATATCGCACTTCTTTATATTCAGTCGCAAGGGACTACTTAAAACCTATGTATTGTTAGTCGGATTGAAGTATTAAAGCTTTCAATTGATAATTAATAAATAATCTATAATACTTAATCAAAGAGATATTGCCACCTTTGTTTTATTGTGTTTTTTGCTATTATTGCACAATAAACGTGTATAATTATACTTGGGACTTAATTAAGACATTAACTTAATTAATTGGTCTTGCAAAGTAGTTATTACCTGTGTTTTGTTCCTATATAGTTAGTTGGACCCATCATAAAACTTATAGACGCTTATGTGCTAATATTCTTTGTCCGATACTTATAAAATTCGATAGGAACTTAAACTGGCTACAAATATTGTAGATGTAACGTTGTTTTTACTATTTTACGGATTTTTGGTTAATTATTATTTAAAATGTTTAAAAGAAAATAATTTTGA
>JAGFPH010008873.1:5994-17345 GCA_018207615.1 Philaenus spumarius
AATTCAAGTATAAGGTTGATGGGGCTCCGATTACGGGAAGTGCCTAACAATTAATGTCAGTGAATCAGTGAAATCGTCTAGCTTTAAGAACGTTGGGCGGAGCCTCCCTTCTCGGATGAATAGTGGCTAAATGGATGATTGAATCTTGAATCTGACCGAAAATCTCTTCTTTGAAATTTAATTTTCTACATCTTTTGTATTTAACATTTTTTGCTATCTCTTACCGTTTTCTTACAAAACGCTCTCAAAGTAAAAAATGAAAAAATATTAAAAATCTAAAAAATCTTTCCCGCCCAAAAAGTGCTTGCAAAGTTAAAAAATGTTAACTTCTGGCAATTTTCCCAAAAGTTTCTCGTCGAGAGCTTTAATTCACGTATAAGGTTGAGGGGGGGTCCGATTACGGGAAGTGCCTAATAATTAATGTCAATGAATCAGTGTTACCGTCTAGCTTTATATAAGTAGAAGATTATTCTAAAAAATAAATATAGGACATTATTCTGTACATTTTGTTTTTTAAGCTACCTTATAGCATGTCTGGTTCCCCCAAAATCCATCCCAGATAGCTCCACACAGACTCCGAAAGCTTCGAAGTCTTAAATCGCCGGCCAACGTGTGTACCAAATTTAAACAAAATCGGACGTAAATTGATAACACACATATATATATAACATTTTTAATGACACCCCAAAACGTGTTCTGGGGACCATGTCGGTGCTCATAGAAAAACCGAGGAGTGTATGTGTGGTGGACCAGCTTAAGTGTGACAATAGCTAACTTTTAAAATATACGATTCGGACAAAAATGTTTAAATAGAACATCTGCCCTTATTTTTTGATACCTTTTGGACTGTGTATAAAAATTTTCAAAATCCGCCATTTTAGATCCAAAATGGCGGCCAACTTCATTTTTTTAAATGGAAACCCCCCATTTGTATGACGTTTTTGGATTTTATGGGCAATTTTAAGACTTTTTTGTTCTTCACATTTTTTCGATAAACCTAACGGTTCTCCTGTAAAATGAAGTCTAGGTTTCATTTTCTTACAGCTAATCACTCATAAAGGTTACAATTTGATTTAAAAAAAAGTTTGTTGTCTGAAGCATGGTTTAGAAGTTGGTTATTGTAACCTTTATGAATGAATTAGCTGTAAGAAAATGAAACTTCGACTTCATTTTACAGGAGAACCGTTAGGTTTATCAAAAAAAATGTAAAGAACAAACAAGTCTTAAAATTGCCCATAAAATCCAAAAACATCATACATATGGGGGGGTTCCATTTAAAAAAATAAGTTGGCCGCCATTTTGAATCCAAAATGGCGGATTTTGAAAATTTGTTATACACAGTCCAAAAGGTATCAAAAATTAAGGGCAGATGTACTGTTTAAACATTTTTGTCCGAATCGTATTTTAAAAGTTAGCTATTGTCACACTTTAGCTGGTCCACCCTGTATAGGGACTTCAGCCCTGGCTCATTGACTACTCCCGACCTTAGGTTTCACCACAAGAGTCACTGCAATAGCTCATCTTTCTTATGAAAATTCACCAATAAGGTGGTTCATGTACCGCAGTCATCTGTAAGTTATGCCCGCAAAAGTTGAGATGCAAGATTATCTAAACTAAAAGATGTACTACTGGAATATGAACAGTGTAGCGCAACAACCGGTAAAATAACCTATTTAGATTCGAAAGTAACAAAACCTACAGTTAGGCTAGTTTTCGACGAATCGGTCCATCGGCCAAATTACCATGACGTAAACGTATCAATACTTATTCCCCGACACACAAGATGCGGCGGGAAGTGGACCGCGACTTGTATTGTCGCGTCTCGAAGCGTAACGGAGACCGTCGGCTCTTTCTCCTGCGAAGCCGGATGTCATAAGATCCGTTTAATGTAACGATATATATATATATATACAGGCATCGGTAGGTTCAATAACCTAAGTTTCCTAGAAATACGTCATGGAGGATATTCTATCAAGGCATGGCCAAAACTAATCCGCTAGCCTGCCGGTAATTGTGGCGGGCTTACATTTAAACACGGTGTTAAAAAATGTTGCCCCTCGCGTCTTACGGATTTGATAAACCGAATTAGTTAACGTTTGCCTCGTCCGCCTCCAAGCCCATAGTGCAGGGTAGGTTCTGATCGAGGCCGACATGCAAGAAGGCGAGTTTTTTCGCTGCGAGCGGAGCCTGGAGGCTGTAGTGCAAACAAATTCTAACATAATTCGTACTCGCAGGCAGCTATTCAGTAGACCAATTTCGCAAGGAGATGTTTGCAACCCTAAAACATATAATTTAGTTTTGGAAATTCGCTCAACTCACGTCAACGGTTCATGTACCTGATCGAACTATTGTTTATTTAAATGTACAAGTTTTTATTTTATTTTAAATCCTGTTTTTGAATTTACTAAGAGCATCTGTTAATAAAATATCCGTTCCAGACCTTTAAAGATTGATCGCATACATCCACGTCTAACGGACCATACAAGCCGCATGCCTTTGGGATTTCACATCACTTCACCAGCTCGCAGCTTTACTATCAAGTTTCTCTTATCTAAGCTTGTTCTTTGAACCGAGTGCACACACGTTCTCCCATTCACACGTCACTGATAACAAAGCTTTCCTTCACCAGAAACCGAGAAATAAATCTGTTCATTGTTTGTAGCGAGCGATAAGATCTGAAATATGCCCGAACGTGACGCACTGGCACATCAGAGACAACGGTATTGGCCGGATTCGATTCGCTCGATCATAAAATATTCGTTGCTACAACGAGTACATTAGCTGGACATTGATACGTGCTAGCTAAGAAAGGAGCTAATTACTAATTGTGTATCTAATCTCGATCATCTGTATTTTCTTCTATCTGTAAATACAGGGTGTTTGAAAAGTCTGGAAACGGCTTAATATCGCAAAATGTACGAGTCTTACGTGATAGAAATAATTCGATCACGCAGCTGAACCGCTGACGTGAGTTTAGCGAATTTCCAAAATTAAATTAAGGCCTAATGTTTCAGGGTTTTAACCGACATTTTAAAAAAATTAGTCTACTCACGAAGGCGTTGAATAGCTGCCATGTGTACGAAATATATTAGTAGAATTTGTTTGCACCTCAGCCTCCAGCTTGTCAGATTCGGTCCGGTCCTCTCCTTTCCGGCCCGACGCTGAAGAATCCTCCAGGGAGCATTCGTCCGCATTTTGACGAAAATGAGACCGGAAAGGATCTGACAAGTGTAGCCACGATCTTCCGAAATTCGCCTGTGCCTCCAGTGTTTCCGCGAGAATTCGACACTTTCCGATGTCACGTGATTACCCACATGGAGTTCGTCATTTATTGCAAACGTCATTTATTGTAATGGATTTATACTGTTTCAATAAATAGATTATAGTAATAGATGTAGGTAGGGCCTACAAAGTTCACCTGTTTTTGCGCTGCGAGCGAAGCAAAGTAGTAACCGTAGTAGTAAAGGTCGAGTAGTAAATGAGCACGGATCATTGTCCTCAGAATACGTTTTAGGGTGTCATTAAAATGTTGTATATATATATACATATATATAAATATACTAGCTGACCCGTACGGCGTTGCCCGTGGTGGTTGGTATTTTCAGTCTTTTTAACGTAATTGTATTCTTTTTAAGTGTTCAGTCAGTGAGTGGTATTTGACTTTTATATATATAGATCTTAAATAGTAAAAGCACTATTGTCATAATAATACAAGATCTGAAATTATGATTTTAGTAACTTTGATCCCCAAAACCCCTCCTAAAATTTCGAAATTTTTCATACCCTTTCTTAGTGAGCACCTATGGCCCTAGAGGAAGCTACATACCAAATTTCATTCCAATCCGTTCGGTAGTTTTGAAGAAATCGTTTTTTAATAACTTTGATCCCCCCAAACCCCCCCTAAAATTTCGAATTTTTTCAAACCCTTTCTTAGTGAGCACCTAGAGGAAGCTACATACCAAATTTCATTTCAATCCGTTCGGTAGTTTTTGAGAAATCGTGATGAGTGAGTCAGTGGGTTTTGGCTTTTATATATATAGATGTGTCGGCCTCTAAGGGTTACGTTGGTCGGGCAAGCTTTGAGTATTCGGCCCAATTTGTACTATCTGCATTTTAGAAATGCTCGTTCACATGCAGTATAGAAAGTATGACAGTAGGTATGACGAAATTGCACAAAAACACATTTCTTTATTCGCACTCTACACTCGAATGAACGGTTTCACAGGGCGAGTAAAGGTACTGCTACGCTTGTCGGATTCGGTTCGGTCCGCGCCGAATTTTATGTGATGTGGCTACAATTATACGAAAATTCAAAAGGATGCGCGATCTCTCTGCCTCCACCGACGTCATTCCGAGTATAGACATGGTTAAGCAGTGTTCTTCATGTGCGAGCTCTAGCAGTTCAGATGAAGAATTCCTTCTCCCGAGCCTACAATATGAGGAGAAGGCAAGACGATCAACATGGGTACATCCCATACAAAAAGTAAGGTAGGCCTAAGTGAAGAAGACACGTAAAAGTAAGAGGCCTAGGTTGTACTAGGTAATGTAATTGCACAAGTCATAGAACTATGTATGATTAGTACTTATTACAGCTGAACTTTGTAGGCCCTACCTACATCTATTACTATAATCTATTTATTGAAACAGTATAAATCCATTACAATAGATGACGTTTGAAATAAATGACGAACTCCATGTGGTAATCGCCTGACATCGGAAAGTGTCGAATGCTCGCGGAAACTCTGGAGGCACTGCCTAATTTCGAAAGATCCTTTCCGGTCCACTTTTCTCATTTTCGTCAAAATGCGGACGAATGCTCCCTGGAGGATTCTTGAGCGTCGGGCCGGAGAGGAGAGGACCGGACCGAACGAGTGTAGCCACTTCCATTTAAAAACATGAGAAACATTGCTCCGCTTTTTTCTAGACGGAGAGGACCGGACCGAATCTGACAAGTGTAGCCGTATCTCGAGGTGGCAGTACAAAACTGTTGGTAGTGGGGGGAAGGCGAGTGGGCGAGCAGCTGTCTGCTGAAACCAACGACCACATAAGACCAATAGATGGAGCATGCCTATAAAGCTAACACTATAGCGGGTGAAACCAGGCAGGCCATCTTGTCTGGGTCAGAAAGACATAAACGGCGCTCTCAACTTTGAATTATGTCAATGCTCTCGTTTCACTCAACCTGTGATTTAACATACTTAGAGGAAAGTTAAAATTTTGAAACTTCGCAAGTGTAAAGTTGACAAGTTGTGGGTGCTAATGAAAGGAATTAAAAATCAAATAACACTACTTTAGCCTTTTTAACACAAAAATAACTTTAACTTTTTATATACATTTTTAATCATGACATAAAAAAGTTCGATGCTACTACTTTTTTTATTTTTTGGTCAGGCACGTTAAAAAACGGTGGAAATTGTAGCCTTAGAACTGAATTTTACTAATCCTATTTTTTTTTTTTAATTTGCTCCTTTAGTTTCGTAGATAACTCAGTTAAAGTTAAAAAGTTTTGCCGCGGCGGAAAGAGCGTTCCGCCCATCGACCTGCAAGTGTTGGTATGGCAAATTCGTTGTAGATACTGCATGTATATTTGTATTAACAATTACTGTAATGACATTTTTGTGATAACTAGTATATTATTACTAATACTATATCAATAAACAAAGTTTAGTTTTTGTTAATGACTGTTACTTTAACGGGAAAGGTTTCATTCCTGAAATACCGTTTAATATTTTATGGCGTCTCAATTAATTTTTTTAATTTTAGATATTGTCATAAATTTTTAATTAGTGGACTAGAAATATTGATTGTACTGAAAATCATTAATTAGGCCTGGCATTATTTAATACAAATTGTTTAGTATCTATTGACATAATAATTAAATTAAGTGGGTAGAGATCCGAAAATACTTTGAAAATAAAATCTTTTCTTACATTAGGTACCTGAAATTGTCGTATATAAATGTTATATTGAAAAAGTATAGGACATAAAGACAATGAAAAAATATGTTTTAAAAGTTTATTTTTACAATGTAAAGTACCGGTAGTAAAAGTTTAAAATCTATAGTATGTGAACACTAATCGAGCAAAGAATATAATATTGGATAGAATCAAATCACATAGTTTTGATAACATGAAAAGATTTTAATTTTCTTTGTGTTCAAAATTTGAAAGTAAAACTAATATACAAATATTTATACTATTTTTAAGGTTCGAAATATAATGATAATCTTACAGAAGTGCTACTATTGAATAGATTGAAATTAGTTCGTGGGTCCGGTACTCCTAAAATCGATAATCGAAATCGACTCCTAGATCGGGTAATTTTCAAGATAACAAGCTGAGACTCAGCATAAATGTTTAAAATATATATTTTAACTCCTATGTCAAGTTTCAATTCGATATATTAAAATTCGGCCAATTTAGAATGAGTCAACGCTTCATATATGAATAAGATGTCCCCTTCTAGTGATTTCCCCTGCTGCAAAATACATACCTGCATTATCGAAATTTTTCCAGACAAACCATTGCTCGGACGAAATAAATACATATGACCTTTTTTGTTTAAAAATACCTCCCCTACACGGTGGTATTTTTTATTTTCCTCTATCTTCATTCCAGCTCGAAATATTAAGGATAATCGGAAAAAAAAATGATAATCGATTTTTTTTTCGACTTTGGGAAATCGATAGACTGGTAAACTTTTTTTTATGTTAATCTACATACTTTAATGTACTTATAACAAAAATTCAGCCGTATTGCAAATTACTGGTACTTTTGGTCTAAATTGACCTTTACCGACTGGCCTATAGGTGCAAACATATTCTACTAATATGTTTCGTACACGCAGGCAGCTATTCAACGCCATCTACGGATAGTTCACGAAGAATAAATGTTTCGGACGGAAATTGCACATCTTAATGGATGAATACCTTAAATTCAGTTCTACCGAGAAATGAAATTGATTTCCACAACTTAGGCCTACTAATTATTTATCGCGTGTTTGCCTGCTACCACCACTTTCTAGTCGGATGGATCCGTGGAAAGCAATGACTTGGAATAGAAAGCACCGCTTCCGTACTTTCCTCGACACGCTGCATTGGCCAGGAAGAGAGAGAAAACCAGACGTCTACAAGTTGGACATCTTCTATAGGGTTTTCAAAACAGAACGATCGGACTAATCGAATGGGGAAAACTTTCTATTTCAAACCCGTCAGGGTTTCTACATAACTTTCAACTTTAGTCAACTTGCCTGACCAACTCGCGGCACATTTTTTCCTTATATTACTACATTTGCCTTATATTGTAGTAAATTCTATTGCAGAAATGTAGTGACTTCGTACCCTAAAATCATTCACCTTGCATCACCATCCACGGAAGACAAAGTTAGGTACAGAAGGTACAGAAAGAAGTTTAGTATATATTACCCCAGTACAAATACATTTGATTTAAAATAATTCGACCACGCAGCTGAACCGCTGACGTGAGTTGAGCAAAATTTCCAAAATGAAATTTATAGGCCTATGTTTTAGGGATTCAACCAACAATTTGTGAAATAGGTCTAGGCCTATTCACGATGGTACTGAATAGCTACAAAATGCTTCGCACGCCATTCCGCATATTGGGATTAACTTCAATACACAAAGCATTGCGTGCTTCGCACGCCAACCCCACGGTAGAATCCAGCACATTGCTTTGAACCGGGTACTTTTATGGTATTTTACATTTTGACCGATTTTGAGGGGAACCAAGCGAGCTATAAGGTCGAGTAAAAAACAAAATGTGCAGAATAACATACTACATTTATTTTTGTAGGAAAAACTCTTTAAAAAAAATCATTATAGTAGGAAAAATCTAAAAAAAATTTTACTTCCTGTCAAAAAACGTGCTTCCCGGTTGTTGGATTTTTTGGCTAACGAACTCGTCCGAGCGACGTAGACAACCAACATGTGTACCAAATTTGGACCAAATCGGACTTAAAATGCGGCCGCTAGAGTGCGAACACATATATACATGATTTTTAATGACACCCCTAAACGTGTTCTAGGGACCATGATCGATGCTCATTTACTACTCCCGACCTTGGGTCTTACCATAAGGTGCAATAGCTCATGTTTCCTCTGGAAATTCGCTAATAAGTGGTCATATAAAGTTCGGTTTTTAATTTCAAGACAAAAGAGTTGGTAGGATAAGGAAGGATTGAGAAGAGCTAAATACGCCTAACTTGCATAGACTACATATATTTTTAACTATAACCTAGACTATGTTATGTCAAATAAAATAAACTTAATGCTACAAACAAACTTAGCTTTTCGACAAAAGTAGGCTAAACAGTTAAAGTTTTGTAGAGTGCAAAATTACATTACAGCGAGCCCTGAACAGCACTTGCAGGCCTTCTAATTAACTTGCTTAATTACAAGCAGACTAATTAAGGAAGTCGCTCATTTTATTTCTCTCTATCGGACAGAATTAACTGCCACCATTCGAAACACAAACATAATGCGACTGCGCCAAGAAGAACTTTAATTATAAAATCTTTCAACTGTTAAGCTAGCCATACACGGTCCGATTTGTAGGACGACCGAGTTAGACTGCAAGTTGGATGCGTTTCACCACTCACGATCCAACTTACGTTTCCAATTAACATTAACAGCTGATTTTAAACTTTGAACCCATTATTTACTTTTCTAAATTTTAAGTTAGGTTTTTATTAAAATGTAGACCTGAGCCTTGCTGGTTTTTTTAACCTTTATTATAACTGATGTTATAATATAAAATAATTTAACTTTGGACATCTTAGTTTTGAGGTTATTATTAATCGTACATCTTTATTATAAAGAAAACATAACATAATAATGTGTATAGAAAGTTCCAACAGGGTTGGCGTGCGGAGCACGCTGTGGTATCCTTTGTAATAAATAAAAAATATACTCATTGATTTACATTATGCAAATAGTTCTCAAATTGTCAACTCCAAGACAAGAAATCATTAAAATTCAGTCTTCTTTCCTTCCACATAGTGGTAGTTGTATACAAATGTCCAGCAATTACTATATATGCAAATAATTAGACTAAACAATCCCCTATATTTTGTTAGTACACCGCTTCACTTATATTTTAATCACTTATACTATTAATAATCACTTATACTTTTGAATATAGTAGGCTAGACAACCGTCTATATTTTTTTCAGTATAGAAAACAATCCCTATATATTTTCAGTATAGTAGACAATCGCCTACATTTTTCAACATAGTAGACAACCGCCTATATTTTTTCAATTTAGTAAACAATCACCTGCATTTTTCATTATACTAAACAATCCCCTATATTTTGTCAGTATACTTTCAATCGCCTACATTTTTCAGTATATACTAAACAATCACCTACATTTTTTTAGTTTACTTAACAATCACCTATATTTTTAAATATAGTAGACAACTGCCTAATTTTTTTAGTGTAGTAAACATTCACCTATATTTTTCAACAGGTTAAGAAATTATTTTTGAACTATTGCGACTCGAAGATGCTCTCAAATATGTCAGTTCACAAACACCTATTCTCCCGGTACAATTCAATAAATTCCAAAAACCCTTTATTATCCATTATTATAGAAGTAAAAATGTACAAAGTATAGGGGGGAAAGGGAGATCAAACAACAACAAGAAGAAAGTTTAAAATGACAATCGGACGATCACCCCACTCACAGTCCGACTCCGTCGGAAGTTGGATCATCTTGTAGTCTGATCTGGGGCTCCGATTTGTACGATCATCCAACTCGTCGTCCATCAAGCCCATTCACGCTCCTACATCGGACATCGGGCATTGAATTGGACTACAAATCGGACCGTGTATGGCTGCTTTAACAATATTCGTAACAGGAAATTAATTATAAATTAAGGGAGAATCCTGATGCACTTCGCAGCCCAACAACCATACTCACTTTGTTCCTACAAGTAGCCTAAATAAATCCACATTTGTAAACCCCTCTCAACTCCCTCGGGAATTTTATTTTTATTTCGTCATGTCACAGCATCTTAGATCCTTCATTTCACTATGTTTTGGGGTAAAATTTGCAAATTGCATCTACAACATATAATTTCAACAGACCTACATGCACACAAAAGCTCTATAATATATTGTATAGGCCCTACAGAACTTACTTTGAATTATAAAATTTTACTCCGATAGGCTTACATTATTTACTATATCATTTGTTACAACTTTTTCCAAACCCAACTAACATTCAATTAAAACACTCTACAACATAAATAATATACAAAGGCCTACCTGAAAACTAACAAAAACTTGAAAAAATACAATTAGGCCACGTACTTTTGAAAAAAACCTTGAAACCTTGATCTAGTAAGTGAATTGAGTCCAAACATTTTAATTCGATGTTACGATGTTAACAAATTTACAAGTTTACATCTAACATCTTCCAAAAATTTATTCAAAAGTGTAACATTTTTTTCTAGCCTAACTAAAAACCTCTCCTTTTCGTAACGTTCGGCAATTCATTTTTTGTCATGCTATAGGCGTACTTGTCACAAAAATATATTCAAACTATAAAAAAACTATGATATAGTTACGATTATCGTTGTTACTACTGGAGGCATGTAAGAATAATTCAGCAACAATCATACAACCTGAGATTTTACTGAGATCATATTATTTATTTTCGAGGTTTTATTGTGTCTAACAAACCCCCATCAAAAATCACCTCGGACAGTTTTATTAGGAACACATTAGAAATAAATACATAATTTAAAAAATACAATTCTACAACAGACTTTATCTAGGCCTACCTATGATGACGGAGATTTTTAACTCGGTAAATGTGTACAATATAATTTACATGAGTTGATAAGGATTATAAAACTACAGGCCTATTTTTTTAAATTATGTATTTTTATATATGTAAAAAAGCCAAATCCAACTGACTCACTGATCACGATTTCTCAAAAACTACTGAACGGATTGGAACGGAATTTGGAATGTAGCTTCCTCTAGAGCCATAGGTGCTCACTATGAGAGGTTTTCAAAAAAATTCAAAATTTTAGGGGGAGTTTTTGGGGATCAAAGTTACTAAATCACGATTTCACTCAAACTACTAAACGGATTGGAATGAAATTTGGAATGTATTTTCCTCTAGGGCCAAAGGTGCTCTCTAAGAAAGGTTTTAAAAAAATTCGAAATCTTAGGAGGGGGTTTGGAGGGTCGACGTTTCTAAAACACGATTTCTCTAAAACTACTGAACGCACTGGAACGAAATTTGGTATGTAGCTTCCGCTAGGACCATAGGTGTTCACTAAGAAAGGTTTTCAAAACATTCGAAATTTTAGGGGGGCTTTT
>JAGFPH010008873.1:22345-51597 GCA_018207615.1 Philaenus spumarius
AAAATGAAGTCAAGAAAATTTTCATGGCTTTAGTGGTCGGCCATCTTACAAATTTGGCGTAGCCTACTTATGAGCATGTGTGATTACTCAGATGACAAATAAGAACTAAGTTAGGCTATATATATATATATATAGGTAGGTGTTTACATATACAGTAACTTAGAGCGTCGATAATCCGAACGTCAATAATCCGAAACGTCAAAAATCCGAACACGTTCTGAGGCAACCCCTGCAAAACTTTCGTTTTCGTAAATTCCAATTATTAAATTTATTAATTATTAAATTATTAAATTGTCGTTAAAAATTTCACAAAAATCTTCATCGCAGTTTGATATTATTATCTCTTTTTAAACACTTCTTAATACCTGCTCTCACACGCCCTTTGTCAGTATTTTCACTGTCACGCTAATAAGCTGCTTTAGTGCTAGCAGTAAACATACAGAAAGTTTATTCATTTCTCGTTGTGTAGGTCTAATCATTATAACAGTGTGTCGTACATACAGTAGTGTACTATACAGTATTTTTGTAATTTTTCGTTTGTGTTAACTACAATGTACAAAAATTTTAATTATGTACCGGTACTGTACTGTAATTGAGAGTTACATGTACGTAATCATGGTGGCCCTACTGTGTATGTGCAGGTTCATCTAAATCATAATATGTAAGTAGTCTTACATACTGTATTGTAATTACATTAAGTTACCGCTTGTACTGTTAAACCACTTTAATCGACTAAATAGCTTTTTGTAGGTTGTTTTCAAAAATCCGAACAAATCGATAATCCGAACCCCCCTCGGTCCCAATTAGTTCGGATTTTCGACGCTCTACTGTATTTTAATAAAAATTGGCACTAGGCCTACTGCATAGGCTACATGGCTTAAATATCAATATAACAAGTAAGTTCAAATTTATGAACTTAATACACCATGAAACAACTAATAATATACCATACCTACAGTCTTTAGGTTATTTTATAAATATGTTAAGATAAGATACATCTTTAAACATTTTAAATTGTTTAATTTTCTATTTTAAAAACTGATATCAAGAACAAATAAATCCTGGAAAAGACTGCAACAAACTAGTAGCCTAAGTTAGGCCTATTGTTTACTGACACAGGCTACAAGCTTTCCCACAGTTTTGGACCTGGTAACATGATTTTATTCGCTCTATTTTCATATGTCAGCATAACGATACTGTACTACGGTACATCGTTCATTTTGAAGCCAATAGTTGTGCTTGTTATTAAAAGTATTGTATTGGTCATGATGGACGACAGTTTAGTACCACACTATAAAACGTTCTAAAATGGGTTTAATGTGACAGTAGTCCCCTGTAGTCTGCGCAGATATTTTACTGCTGGCACAAATTTACTGTACAACCCTACGCCAACAGAAATGCAAGAATAAAAAAAATAGCCTGAAGTTCTAACTTACAGTCTTTAGTCACAGTATGTTTACCTATATTCAACATTTAACAGTAGTAGGTAAAACAATGTCCTCGTCTGCAAAAATATCAGCCGAAGATCCTATAGTAAATTTACGCCTTACTGCCATCTGATAAGCGCATCACCAGTCCCGAAAATGTTTACATAAGAAGTGGTTTGATGTTGTTGATCGCACTTCATCTAGGCCTAGGCTCACTAGGTTAGATCCACAAAGACAAATTGCAGTTTTAAGTCTAGTTACCGTACTTCTGTTTGTTTTCGGGGTGTAACTTTCCTATTCGACTCTAACCTAATATTTTTGCAGACAACGACGTTGTTTTACATTCTACTGTTAAATGTTAAATACAGGTAAACATACTGTGACTAAATAGGTTAGGTTAGAACCTTTTCAAAGGTATTTTTTTAATTATTATTTTTGCATTTCTGTTAGCTCTAGGTTAGCCTAGAGTCGAATAGTAAAGTTGCGCCGTTTTCGGTTAAAAATCAGGAAGATGCATATTCAAATGCAAACTAAAAATACAATTTCAAAAATATAGGACTAGCCTAACTTCAATAAAACCTCTGGTCACGCCGTTCGGCACTAGAACCAAGCTAAGAATATATACTAGGCATAATGTGTTAACTTACACGAATTTATGTTCTTAATTAAAAATATGTAGCTTATAAAGCATAATTACACGAAAAATAAACCACAATCAAGGGTTAAAGGACAATTTTCAACAGCCTTCATAAAGCCGAAGTCGTTTAATATATGGGCTTATTGCTTACACATAAGACACAAGTGAATATTTTATTAAAGAAATCTTATGTTCGACTTACATTGCAAATATCCAAACAGAATTAATGGTGGTTCACTTCACAAAACGAACAATAATCTACAAGACACTTCGGATAAACACTACACAAACACTACTACACGGCCATCTTGCATTAGCAATAATAGCATTAATATTATAACTTCTTTTCTTCTTCTGTTTTGAAAACAAATCAACAAGCGTGTGACCTCTGCATTGCAGATAAGGAACTAAGAGCAATCGATGTTTGGAATATTTTAAAAAACATATGTTCTTGGAGTAAGAAGAAATATATTTTTAATGATATATTCAAATTGAAACCAATTATATTACAAACGGTATCATAGGACGAAATTATTATTATTATTCGTATATTTTATTGTTTCTAATCCTATTCACTGAAGTAAATACTATGCTACATACATGTTATACTCAACGCTTATAACTGGAAACTACCTAATATTTAAACATGACTATATTTTAGACAAATAGTCTGAAAGTTAGCTACAATTAGCATTTTGTTTCAATACGAGATAGGTTAATACTTAACTACGAGTGTTTAGAGCATAGTATAATATTTAAATACATATAAAACATTTCTTTCCTCAATATTCCTTCTCTATAATAATTATTAAACATACGAACCAATCAAAATTGTTGTAAATAATAAAATTCACCATATCCGACAAAAGTCTGTGCATATAACCAACAATACCAGACAAATTCGTCAAATTGAAATAGTTTTAATTTGTGCCATAGATAGGAGCACTTACCGTTCTTTTGAGTCAGCATTGTAAGCACGAAATGACAGTATTTTTACGATTTTAAATACTGTAATATTACAAGTTTATTTACTCAAAAATAGGTAGATACTTTACCTAGAAAACTTACTTTAATTAATAATTACTATTATGGTTCCATACTAAAATGTAAAAAAGTCCTAAATAAGCTAAAAAGTATAACTTGAGTTATTAAAAAATCTTAATGGTCAAACTATTAAATATTTCAAAAGACAAATGTTCACGTACTAGAACAGATTATATCTCTTTAAGCAATAAATGTAATTAATTTCAAAATTTTTGAACTTAGAACTCCATACTAAGCCTCTGAGTTGGCCTGAGCATGGAGATCTCGACACTTATTTTATTTTCCCTCCATATTACCGTATGTTTGTTACCATTACAAATCTGGGTTTCATGAAAAATGATAAGCCAAATAAATTTTCAATTAGCTGGTTTTTATGATAACCAAAACCATGAAATGTTTTTTTTTGTAGTTGGTTATTTTTAAATACGGTACACTCAGAATAAAACTAACATATTTATACTACCAGTTGTACATCTTGATTTAAATATTGTTGGTCCCTTTTATTGATTTATGGATGATTTTATCCCGCTATAACAATACATGTTGTAAAATTATTACAAGAAATTCTGAGTACTTACACTTCCGTTCATTTACGTACTTGAAGTGTTGCTTTTATTTAAAGTTCAAGTGTGATCATGTCCAAAATATGGATGTACACAACTGCTCAGTACCAAGAGAGCTTGTATCGTGACTGCCAGACAGCACAGATTAAATTTATACAGTAAACTTCCCTCACAAACTGGTGCAAAGTTCATGAATAACCTTCCTAAAAGCATTCAAAACAGTCTTAGACAATTTCTATTGTCTTGACCCTTTTACTTGGTGGATGAGTTTGTGCACCATGATTGTACTATTTTTATGATAGATGTGATCTCTTTTTTTGCAATGTGTTTTATCTTATTATTCAGATTTTTATTTTTTCAATTTTGTGTATTTTTGTTAATAATTATTGTATATTATTCTCTATTTTTTAAGCTGCTTGTTGATAAATTGTATTTTGTGTGTATTGTTCCAATGTGTTGTAGTTTGTGTATATAATATGTTTTTATACTAATACTTTTTGTAATAAAAAGCAATATTGAATAAATAAATGTTTAATACCAAAAGACATAACTGAACATTAGAATGTAAATTATGTTTGTAACATAGTTACTTTTTAGTGAATTTCCATAGGAAAAATGAGCTATTGCAGTGACCCTTACAGTAAGGTCAGGAGTAGTAAATGTTATTCAGCACATTTTTTTTTTTTACACGGCTTTATAGCTCGCTTGGTTCCCAAAAATCGATCAAAAAGTAAAATACTTTACCATAAAAGTACTTGGTTCAAGTCCACGTGGTAGATTTTAACGTAGGGGCATCTCCTATTCCGAGGCCGATGTCCGAGTTCGTAAGCTGCAAGCGAATCGAAGCTCATAACCCGAGGCCGCAACGTCAAGGTGCAAAGTCGCAAAGCGAGTTTTTCCACTGCGAGTGGAACGAAGGAGCGCATGAGTCGAAGCTGGAGGCTTAGGTGCAAACAAATTCTACCGGTACTAATATATTTCATACACAAAGACAGCTGTTTAACCCCATCATGAATAGAAAAATTTCCCAAATTTTTGGTTGAAACCCTAAAACAAATAAACTTAATTTTGGAAATTTGCTCAACTCATGTCAGTGGTTTAGCTGCGTGGTCGAATTATTTAGCATAACATAGTTATTTTTGTTCTGAGCTGTTTTCCAATAAAAACTATATAAAATTGTATCTTTTGTATTTAAACAAAAAAATTTTTTGTAATAAGAACTTTTTAGTATTAAAAACTATCCAAATTTATAGTTTCATTATAATTAACTAATTTTTCAATACAAAATACAAAGTGGCAGCTACCCAGGAATCTAGAACTTTTGGGTGTAAACCTATTTACTCTTATAGATTTAAGGTACAATACCCTGAAGTTTCGGAATATAATTTGAAAACATTTTTTATAAATGAGCTGGTTTGGTTTGCTATGGACTCATCGTTTATCGGATCGGAACACAATCCCGCACAGTTATTAACTAGTACAAGAGGGAGCTAAAGCCATTCAAATTATTTCCATTACCCGATTTTAAGGGGTGAAAGTGAGGTAAATCTTCCATAATTGACATTTAATTCCCCTTTTACATATAATAATAATCTTTATTATTGAGACGAAGTTAGGACCATTGGGTCCTCTCTTCCACTTAACATCGAATTTCAAAATATATACAAATTCACACTACAAACAATAATTAATAAACAAACAAGACTATAAAATAATAATTACTTCTAAAACATAATGTACAAAAACTGAGAACTAAAAATATACACATTTATCTCCTGTATAAAATAAAAACTGAAAGTAAATTATGCTACACTACATACCGGGTGTCCCACGAAGAGGTCCCTATTTTTGAATTAATATATTAGATGCACCGAACACTCTACAAACCTGAAACTCAACAGTCCTAACATACACATATGTAAAAGAAATACACCTGAGTATCAGTTAATTCTGACACATTAGGACAAAATGGCGGGATATCAAAGAAATAGTACCTTTTCGTTAAAATAGTTTTATTTGCTTAAGTGTTACAACATAATTATTGAATTTTAACGATGTTACTAAGCACTAAACAACGTTAGGGAATTAAAGATATAAGTAACTCATAAATAAATTAAATCTATTTGATCCATAAACCTTATTCAAACTGATGTCCATCGATCGCAATGCACTGATGACAACGAAATAGAAAACAGTCATACGCTTTGCTGAACAACTCTCGAGGTATCAACAACAGTTCCTCTTCGATCAACCTCATTAGTTCATTGTCTGTCGCAATGTTATGACAATAAACCTTCTCCTTCAAAAAGCCCCACAGAAAAAAGTCACAAACAGTCAAGTCTGGAGACCTTGGGGGGCAGTCCATGAAGCTGCTGCCAGGACCTATCCAACGGTTAGGAAGATTTTGGTCCAAAACTGCTTTGGCCACATTAGCATAATGCGGAGGAGCTCCATCCTGTTGGAAAAAAACGTCTTTCATCTCAGGCTGAGAAAGATGAGGAACTATGTGATTGCTTAAAACTGATGCATATCTTTCTCCAGTCATTGTTTGTCAGGATATGTCATACGACAAAACACCATCCTTGGTAACAGCAGCCCAAACTGTTATACCTGTTGATTTTAATTTCTCTTCTTGTAAGATATGTGGATTTTTTGTGTTTATAGTAATGACAATTATGCCTGTTTAGAGTTCCTGTTCGATAAAATGTCGCTTCATCTGAAAACATGATTCCTTCATGCCATTTGCTATCTACGTCAGTCTTTTCAATTATTTTCGAACAAAATTCCAATCGTCTGTCAGGATCATCTTCAAGCAGTCCGTGTACTAAATGAGTTTTATAATGTTTGATTTTGTTCTTTTTGGCATACCTTTGGACAGATGACTTCGGTATCCCTGTAGCAGATTCCACCTTTCTTACTGAATTAGGCGTATTTGGAGATTCCATGAAAGCAGCACATACGATGTCTTCATTTTCTATGTTGGAGGATCTATGGTATTTTTTTTGTATTGACCCCTTTTCTAGTAGGATAGTCTTCCACTTACGAATAGATTTCCTTGACGGTGGAACTACACCTGGGTACCTTTCCCTAAAACACCTTATTGCTTCATAATCATTTTCAAAGGCAATAGCCCAGGAACAACATTTCACTTTTTGCTCAGTTGAAAACGGCATGGTACATAAGACACTTTACAATGTAACTTAATAACAAATGCCAATGTTTATTACCAAATAATGTTCATTGTTGTGGATACACGCAGTCAGCTGCTAGATTTAAAATAGTCTAAACAGCTGTAGCTGTTCCTATTCTAAATAAAAGTAGGTTTACCCTTAAAATACGATTTTTGATTTTGTTTTTTTTTTGTTTTTCCGCCATTTTGTTTGGATCAGTCAGAATTAACTGATACTCAGGGGTATTTCTTTTACATATATGTTAGTCACGACTGTAGAATTTCAAGTCTGTAGCGCGCTCTATACGTCTGTCATATCAATTCAAAAATAGGGACCTCTTCGTGGGACACCCGGTATTCAAACGTACTGTATACATAAACACACTTCACTCTCAAACACACACACTTTCACCAAAATGCTTCAAAACACCCAAAAACCGCCAGAGCACCCGAAAATACCCAAAACTGTTGCAGAACCAACAACCCAAAGTTTTCTTGAACTGAACACGATCATTGATGCATTTCAAACTCTCCGGCAATGAATTCCAGAGAATACATGCTGTCACAGTGAATGATTTACTAATCATCTCAGTTCTATGCCTTTGTATAAGTAATAATAAAGGCATCTTGTGTCGTTAGCGTTTACATTTGAGCTTAAGACAAACCATTCTGCCGGATAGCGAGGCAATCCAGTGAGCAGAATAGCGTTTAATAACAACAAAATATGGTAATTTCGAAAAAAAAGTTTTAGAATTGAAATTTGTTTATAATATTTTGTCACATGATCGTCATGTTTTAAGTCAAAAATTAACCGTAAACAGTAATTTTGAGCGTACTGAAATTTTTTAGCTAATTCCACAGTCATTAAACAGTAGCACAATAGTTAAAATATGGAAAAATTTATGTTTTCACCAGTTGCGCTCCAACATTTAACGGCAAGGCATCTTTTCAGAGTGTTCATGCCAGCAAATACTTTATTGCACGTGTCAATAACATGGTCTTTTCCAGCTTAGAGTATTGTTTATACTGTATGACTATTATACGGATGACTATAGGGCTGAAATTAAACACAATTGTTTCTTACTTATATAAAAAAGCAAATTTTATTATTTGCGTTTGAAGGATGTAAATTTGTTAAAACCCCTTAAAACAATAAATATTAATTCTTATAATTTCCTATACGCTGGGGAACTGAAATTCGGTACATTTATTTCTCAAATGATACAAAAATAAACCCTTCTCGTTTCAGACACTTTTATTTAAAGGGCAAAAATGGTGTAGCTAAATTTGTACAATAAATATAAATTCCACTATCAACTTCCCACAAAGCTGGAGTGCTAAAAATTTGCATTTATTAGCGAATTTCCATAGGAAAAATGAGCTATTGCAGTGGCCTTATGGTGAGACCCAAGGTCGGGAGTAGCAAATGGGCACCGATCATGGTCCCCAGAACACGTTTTGGGGTGTCATTAAAATTCATATATATATATATATATGTATTACAACGAACCCCACGTTGGCTGCTCCAATTATACAACGGAACAATTCAACGGGTTCATTTGTTGTATAATAAGTTACAACACCTACTGGAAGCCTTTAGCCAAGATTTTATCTTTAGCTTAGGTGATGCAACTGGGTGTCTGATACCTATTTCTATAAGTATTTCGACTGACTCTAACACTTTAAAATAGCTTCCAGAAATTAATAAGTTTACTAGCTCTGAATTTAATTTACGAGAACTCTTGATTATTTTTGATCTCAGGGAAATGAGAACAGTGGAACAGCCCTTATAACTTACCTTATTTGTGCTTTGATTATTTCTACAGCTAAACACATTTATTAGACTATTTCTAATAACGGAAATTATCATGAATGGATAACCATAAACAGGTAATTGATTACTCTCAGTATTTCAGTATAAAAATTAATAATTAATTTATTCAAAACTCAAAATCAAAACTTTTCAAAATTAAACATAAACAACTCACTTTTCTCACCGTCTGCTTGTACATACAATTTCTATCCAATATTAATGTTAAACCTATAATTCTAATTTCTAATAGGCTTGGCAGACAGTTTAATTTTATAATCAATTTAATTTTAAGTTATTTGATTTTAATTTATTTACATTTATTATTTAAATTTAGGGAATATCGAATTTACATTTATTTAATTTATGATTTGAATTTAATTTGAAACTAACCTATCTCAACCAGTACTTTAAATATTTTTATTGAATTTACTCAGGCAATTAATTAAAATGGGGGACAACGTATTCTCGTTTACACAGACCTTAATTCAGCGTTTTTCACCTCCGGTTTTCCGTGATGGATGTTGATGGGCTGGTGCTGGAGCTGATATGATGCTGTGTCTGGTAGCCTGGATTTTCTGATTTAAAGTTGTTGGGTTGATATGATGGCTATAGATGTACTTGAAGAGCAGATCTGGTAGAATCTAGTAGAGTTACAGTTGATCCTATTTCTTCCTTGGTTCGTGAGAAGTGAAGTTCCGTTTAGAAGATCATGTCTCGAAGGATTGCCTATGTCGTCTCAGTATCGCCAAATAGAGTTATTTTTGCATTAACTCATTTGGATAGGCCGTAGAGTTACTCCTGAAGAACTACTTCTGACTTGTAGTTTATATTTGAAAGTTATTTAAGTTAACGAAAAAAAATATAATAGTAGTGCTCGTGATACTAAAGTTTTTTAGCATAACACGTAGTATACGAACTGGTAGAATGATATTTGCTGCAGAGTAACGTGAAGTCTACATTCGTAACAATTTGAATCTAGAGTGAGTTTTCGAGCGAATGAGACTTTGGATTTTCCACGTTCAAGCCTTTATACACTTCGTGACGTCATTTCTTACATGCCCTTTCCCTCATTTTTTCAGTATACTAATTTTCCTTTTGTATTAACTTTTTTGGTCTAGAAATATGTCTAAATTCGCACTGGTTAAATTTATCTAATTTTCTTCTTTTCTTTTCCTTCCATTTTCCTGGAAAACACCAATTTCCCTGGTTAATTTGGTTGTTAGTTGACGCCCCTTTCTGTAAGCGCGACTTCATCCCTTCCACTTTGGCCATTGCATCTTACTTGTTTTTGATTTCTCGCTGTATCTTTTTTTCCTTTTCATTTTTCCTTAATTTTCCTTTTTCACATTTTCTAGATTGTTTTTGGCTATCCGTACGTTTTTGAATCGTGTCTGTACTGTGATTTTTACGCGTGCGCGGCACGTCTACGCTTTTCCGCGACTGTCTTTCGCGTTCAATGTCTTTTTTGTTTGTTTACGCCGATTGTCTTTAACACCTGTACAGTTCTAACACTTTTCACCATTTTTACTTATTTTTTCTCTTCTGGGACTTAGCCTACAATCGCAAAAAAGTTCTTTGGGGGTTTTTTATTTACTACGCGAAAAATATTTAAGTTACTGGTTTCCTAACGATACAATGTAAATCTAACCCTAAATCTCTTTACTTTATTATTATTTAAAATTCAAGAATTCAACTTTTATTACTTTAAAAGGCGTGAAAACTCTCACCATTTTATCTTAATTTAATTTTACTTTTTGTTCCCTTTTTTACACAGAATTATTCATTCTCTAATAACTCTTGTGAGTGAAAACCTTTGATTTTAATTATTTCTCCCTTTTTAGGGTGTGTGAAATTTGACACTTAAGCTAACTTTTTTATTTTCAATAATTTGACTTTTTCTTATTTAACCTTTTATTTTTGTCTACTTATGTAGATTCCAAAAATGTCTGACTTTTTCAGTTTCGAGTTAAATTGAACTTTTCCCTTAACTTTAACCCCTGTTTACTTTGGTAGTGTTACCTTTTACGATTTGAAATTCACACGGCCGTAACTCACGCGTTTAGCGCTACGTATTAAACCATGAAAACCACAAATGCATAAAATTCCTGGATTCCTTTATTCCCCCAAAACTCAGCTACTTTCAGGCTAAGTCAGATTTCCTTTCTTGACGTGTCCTAGATCAAGGTTCATCTTGGGCGATAAGCCTTGCTCTGATTTAACTTGTATTTTTGACTAACAATTGACACTCACCGAAGTCCGGCCTTGAAAACATCGAATTTTATAATTTAATATAAAAACCGATTTTTCCGCCTTACAACGGCTAATATCCGTTGTAGTATATATGTGTTCGCACTCTAGCGGCCGCATTTAAGTCCGATTTGATCCAAATTTGGTACACGTGTTGGTTGTCTATGTCGCTCGGACGAGTTCGTTAGCCAAAAAAATCCAACAACCGGAAGTACGTTTTTTGACCGGAAGTAACTATTTTTTGAAATTTTTACTACGAGAATGAAATTTTTTAAAGTAGGAAAAAAATATAAATGTAGGATGTTATTCTGCACATTTCGTTTTTTTACGCGACCTTATAGCTCGCTTGGTTCTCCCAAAATCGACAAAAACGTAAAATACCATAAAAGTACCCGGTTCGAAGCCAAGTGGTGCAACTCGCAGGCCACTAGGTGCAAACAAATTCTACTAATATATTGCGTACACACAGACAGCTGTTCAACGCCTTCGTGAGTAGACCTATTTCCCAAATTGTTGGTTGAAACCCTAAAACATAGGCATATAAACTTAATTTTGGAAATTTGCTCAACTCACGTCAGCGGTCCAGCTGCTTGGTCGAATTATTTATCTTGTGTGATGGATATGAAAAAAGTACAATGTCAATCTATATTGATTTGACAAAATGTTATTAAGTTTAACCAACATTTTAAATAATTCTGTTTAAACTGGGAATTGAAACTAGGAATATTATTTAGGCTTTATTTTCTTACAAAGTGTTTACTAGTATTATTTACTTTAAATATACAACGTTAATGATATTCTTATTAGTGAATTTCAATAGGAAAGATGAGCTATTGCATTGCCTCGTATGGTGAGACCTAAGGTTGGGAGTGGTCAATGAGCACTGACCACGGCCCCCACAATACGTTTCAGAGAGTCAATAAAATTGTTTATATATACTAGGTATC
The DNA here is from genome assembly GCA_018207615.1 of Philaenus spumarius. Lineage (NCBI taxonomy): Eukaryota > Metazoa > Arthropoda > Insecta > Hemiptera > Aphrophoridae > Philaenus > Philaenus spumarius. The sequence continues at coordinate 34,193 of JAGFPH010008873.1, forward strand.
CCAAAAGCCCCCCCCCTATTATTTTTTTTATTAATGGAAATAGACAGATTTGCTTCGGGGATTGTTAGTATGAATAAAAATGCAGTTTTTTGGTGTATCGTAAATTTCAACCCCTCCCCCAAAAATGGGGTATTTTGGGGGTAAGTCGAAAATTTTAAATGAGAACCCCTATTGAGCGACACCTCATTTTAAAGGCCTTGATAAAAGATGAAGATTGGCGCAAACCGGAGGTCTGTATGTTGACTCTATCCAACATAATGGCCAATCAAAGTTATAATTTTTCCCCATTTAAATAACATTGAAATGTTAAAGATGATACATCTGTTATTTTTTACAAGGATTTCATCCAGTGGGTCGCTCAATCTAAGTTATAAAACACAGTAATTAGTACAAAAAAGTAAAGCTAAGCCCTCTGGAATTCCCAGGTACTGGACCTTTTACTATTAGGAGTCGACAAACATGCACAGTAACAAAGCATTTGCAAGGTTGTATCAACCGAAAGTCCAGTACCTGGGAATTCCAGAGGGCTTAGCTTTACTTTTTTTATACTAATTAATTACTATGTTTTTACCAGTTAAGGGTCTGCTGTAGTGGTGGCCTTCTTGTATTTTTATCCCGTAAGAGCAATATAAAATTTAAAATCATTTATTTAGTTTATTTTTTATCATAAAATTTATTGCAAGGTCTCATTTTAACCACAATCACAATATGCATCCGTTTTGAATTTTACATTTTTTTTAAATCCCATTCATATGTTGTAATTGACACTTTTTATTACCAAGATAAAATTTTTTTCCTTTCACAATAAAACAATGAATACTAATTAAAAGTAAATAACAAGCCGGATCCGCAATTTTAAAAAGAATGTTTAGTTTTTTCTCACCACACAATTAATTACAAAAGATATATTTATGAAATGGTTTAACCCTTTGTCGCCTGACGGGACTTTTAAGTACCACCCAATTTAACTGCCTTTATAAAAGGTAACAGTGGCTTTATCTACAAGTTGAGCCATGGAGGTACTTTAGAGTACCATTGCAAGTCTGTAAAACATCAGGTCTACACCTAGTTTCAAAAAATGCCACCAGAAAGCAGGACTTGCTTGGCTAGTGCTTGCTTTCAATTGACAATTTATATGGTGTGATTTCCCCAATTTTTTAAAACATGTTCTAGTCTTTCATTTGTCAGTATTTTGTATTAAAAATTTAGCATATTGCTTTAAATTAATTACTTAACTTAATAAGAACTGATCTAAGTTATTATTATAAACCTCTCACACATACAAATTAGACAGATTAAAACTTAAGAGCAACCAAGCAAACTTCCAATAACCGCTCCTAGATGGTGCTGACAAACTATCATTTACTTTACACGGAATATTTATACTGATAGTAAAGTAACTGAAGTTTTGTTAATTTGTCATTTTTATTTAATGAAGCCGTAGTCTAGTGGTAACGAAGCGTCTTTCTGATCACAAGATGCCGAGTTCGAATCTAGGCTAGGGAGACCAGATATCTAATCATATCTGTGGTTTGAGGGTAGGAGGGCGGAAGTAAAGCAAACGGTGGTTGGCTCGCTTCCAAGCTGACGGGATATGACTAGATATCTGGTCTCCGGGTGGGGCTGTTTTGCGTAATTTTACTAAGGTATTTATATATGTATATATATATACATATATAATTACTAAAAAAAACCAGTAAAAAAATAAAAAAATATTTTTTACCTTAGTTAATCACAAAAATAAAGAAATATATAGTTTTTTCAAATTTTATCACTTTTTGGTCCTCAAAGGGTTAAAATGAGGCAATGTTAAAGTGCACAGCTGCAAAACTCCACTGTTTAGGTACCGCTATAGCGTGATGTGCTGGAGTCGCCGGTTGCTTTCACTTTTGCTGGAGCAGACCCTTGAAGACAATACTTAAGGAACTGTTATTCCTCGGGATTGACATATTGTCACACTACCAATATTGAGTTTACCAGACTCCACTTTTTTTAAGCATTGCTTCTTTCTTTACACTCTGAGCGAATGCTTTTACTTGATTTTTATGAACTTAATCATAAGCTTCTGTTTTTCAAACATTTTAACGCATTTACGTTATTCATATGGCCTTCACTACATTAATTTTAAAACAGAATATTTTCTAGAAATCGATAAAACAAACATAAAAAGATATAATTTGTTTACTCAGTCTACAATCAATACAATAATTAATTTTTTAATAAAGTACGGTAATGTTAATTATAAAAGTTTCAACTTTCTTCAAAGTTTCACAGGCCTAAAATCTATTAAATATGAATTTATTCTTCGAATGTTGAATGGTTTTGATCAACTTTGATTAATATTTTCTGTCCCAATTTAGTATCCTCGTTGAAAGGTTGTTCGTCGGAGATTTTTTTTACGTAGACTTTTACCGGTTGCTCATCGACGGTTGTTTTAGATAGGTTATCTGCTATTGATGGTTCCTTGTTGATCATTTTCTTTGACTCACTTTCCTGTTGAAACTGACTTTTATCAGTGTTATTACTTTTAATCGTATGCAAGTAAGTTGTGTTAGCGTCCTTTTCTTTCGATTGCTCATGTTCTAATTTTTGGATCTTCACTTTATCGTCATCAAACAATGAAGTTATCTTGTTAAATATTCCTTTACCTGGAATTGTTACATTGAATACGTTCTTTATTTCCTTTGAATTGATTTGCGCTGGCTGTAAAGGCATCTGTAGGCCTACATTATTGGGTGCTTTAATATTCACACCTGATTTAGAATGATCAGAACATGAACCTTGGCATTTAGGCAACAACCAATCCTGTTTGATCATATCAGCTGCCTTCTCTCCAATCATGACACAAGCTGCTAACGTTCCGCCGTGAATACTCGTAGGCATTATCGATCCATCAGCGACTCGTAAATTCTGAACACCTCTCACTTGTAGCCGTTCGTTCACAACCGCATTCGGATCTTGATCGTTACCCATCTTACAAGTGCCTACTGGATTGTAAAACGAACCGCTGATCTGTTTTACAGCGCATTCCCAATACGAGTCGTTCTTCACGCTCAGACCTTTGCATTCAGGAAAATCAAGACTTTCTAATTGGGCTTCTCGAGATTGCATCGCATCGGTTTGAACAAGTTTCTGGACGAATTTAATTCCATCCATGAGATATTTCTTATCAGTTGGATGGGTTAAATAGTTAGTGATAATATTCGGAGGTATCAAAGGATCGGCTGACGCTAACCTGATCTTTCCTCTGCTCTCGGGCACTGCGACAACAGGAATAGCCAACACCACATCATTCTTTGCATTCATTTCCAAATACCTGTTCTGTAATTCTCTATTCAGTTCAATGTTTCTGAAGAAATTGTACAAAGTGTTAGTATCGTTCAACTGACTGTGGATGAAAAACATTTCAATATCCGGCATGTCATCATCATTTGCTTTAATAAACCCTATCAATTCTGAAAGCCCGATATTTGTAAGAGGCCCTTCTTTGTAGGCGAGAAAGTTAAAAGTATTTCGTAACGTATCCTGAAACGACAACGGTTTAGTCGGTTTCAGTGTGATAGGACAACCGAGAAACATGACTTGGTCCTGAAGGTTACACCCTACCGCTAGTTCTTTTATAATAGGTTTAATGCCGATATCTTTTAAATGAGGAGCAGGTCCGATTCCTGACAACAACAAAAGTTTCGGGCTGCCAATCGCGCCTGCGCACAAGATCACCTCTTTCCTAGCTTTCATTGTCCTTAATTTTTTCTCCCTTCTCCACATGTATTTGATACCGTACGCACGTTTAGTTTCAGGATGTATAAGTAATTTGACAACATGTCCGTTTTTAATGAGAACCAAGTTTTTTCTATTTTTGATCGGACCTAGAAATGCTTTAGCCATGTTTAGCTTTTCTCCATGCCTTAGAACACCGTGAGTACGATAAGAAAAACCAGTTTGTGTCTGGCTGTGTTTATTGTTCATTATGCCGTAACCTAAGCTCAAAGCTCCTTCTCGGATAGTTTTAATCAAGGGCTCGTCACTTCCAAAGCGAGAAATCGTCAAAGGCCCACCAGTGTTGTGATGTTTCATTGTTTTTTTACATTTCATTACCTTTTGGTCTCGCATGTCTTCGGATTTCTTAAAGTAGGGCAAAAGATCTTCATAACTCCAACCTGAAATACCACTAGATGCCCAGTTGTCATAGTCTCTTCTATTCCCTCTTTGATAGATCATAGAACTCAAAACACTAGTTCCGCCCAGTACCTTACCCCTAGGCCAATGATTTACCTTCCCCAACATACCTCTAAATAGATTTTTCTCCCTCTGTGTAGTCAGTTTCCAATCTATTACTGACCTTTGTAAATTTAAATATAAATTCGGGACGGTTGCTGTGCTAGGCGGATCCGCACCGGCTTCTATCAGTAACACTGTCCAGTCTCCTATCTCCGATAGTCTACTCGCAACAACGGATCCGGTAGTTCCGGCTCCGATGACGATGAAATCAAATACATCTCCGTCGCAAAGAATAGGTCCTTTACCGGTAGGGTAGTTGTCAGGTGATTCTAACATACACTGGGATGCTGCTATGGTGTTTATTAACTGCATAAAAGTCGCTCCTGCCCATCCCGTTGAATATCCTGGGCAAGGGTTTACAATATTCGATGTAGGTTTACTTTCTGCTAATTTACCAAGATTTGCTGCACCAGGTGTCATGTTTTAATGGACATTTATTTTAAATTTACACAATAGTAAAAGCAATTTTTTTACTTACTATTAAAATTAAGTTTAAAGCATTAACCTAAAATAAATGAATGCAGTAATATGGTGGTACTTAAACAACAAACAATGTTTTGAATGTGAAACAGCTGATTTAAAAATCACATGTTGTCATTATGTACAATAATATAATTTTGTTATTGAGCCAAGGCCAACTTTATAAATACTTATAACTGCTGTAACATAATTTAATTTACAAAGAGGTATAAAGAGAGTAGGCCTAGACAGCTGATTTGATTTATTTAGCCATTAACTAAATTCTCCTAAATGTCTTGGAACACCTAACTAACTTTGTAACCATTTAATATAAATACTTGAAACTTTTAGGATAATATGATTTGAGACATCTAAATTAATTTTAAACAAATAAGAAATAGTTGCCTTTTTGGGAAGGCAACTCATATTATTAGGTAGGTTTCGAAGTACCTGCTGCTGTTGTTACCCTAGAATGGTTTCAAGAAAATTTCTACTTACTTTTTCATTTCATGATCCCTATGCCTCAAAACTATAGTTAACCGTAAAGTTTATATATATAAACTAATCCTGACTGTCTTATTCATAATAAACGTACAGCTAAAACAATGATAGCTAGAGAATTAACATTTTCAGGATACCTTCATGCCACTTGTAAAAGAAAGAGAGATGCAAATATAAAAGTTGTATATTGTAAATTGACGACGCCCAACAAGTGGGGCATTTTGTAATAAAAATAGTTGTAGTATTTTACACTATGTAGAGGTGCACTAAGAAAGAATTTTGCAAAATATTGATTTTAAGGCTTGAAAATGGGCAAAAAACCCAATAAAACTACATCATTTCCTATACCTCCTGCAATCTCTTGTGTATTCAACCCTCAAGCATTATGTAGTGAAGCATATATATATTATATTATACAAAGAACAGTCTGCATGTATATTGTATAATTTTTTTAAAAATTAATTTACCAACCTTCAAATGGTCCTGTTAATTTCTCCTCTATTGCTGCTGGGTCTAACTAGTTTCGACGCATACCTCTGTCATTGTCGAAAACAAACATTTCGGACGATGATCACATGACACAAAACACTACACAACAAAGTATAAACACGTAATATTCACCATTAAAGGGTCGTTAAATGATTAAAATGGGACACAGCTTTCCACGCAAGTACTTGCGGGTCGTCTTGAACGCGAACTGAACTGGAAAGAAACAGATAGACCATCATTGCACTGTATGGTTGGTTGCATAACTTGCCGGTGTATTTAAATCCAATATAATATCGAATACAGCGTTGGATTTAAACTGTACCTGATCATTAAGTACGTCATGTGGTTTGTATTTTTAAGGCTTTGTAAGTGTGGAACTGTTCCAGTGTGTCCATTTGTTTACCTTTGGCGCATTTCCTTAGAATCTCCATGTCTTTGTCTATACCATTGGTCAAATGATTTGAGTCGATCAAATGTTCAGCATTCGTGGACGTTTGGGTAAATGTTCTCTGTACCTATCTTTGAGTGTTCTTCCCGTTTGACCGATGTAAAACATGTCACATTCGCCACAATTAAGTTTATACACACTTATACACAATTAAGTTTATAATGACAGAGGTATGTGTCGAAACTAGTAAGGCCCAGCAGCAGTAGAGGGGAAATTAACAGGACCATTTGAAGGTTGGTAAATTAATTAAAAATTTGTACAATAATGGTCCAGGAAGTAGAGTCACAATAATGCATAATGTATATTGTATAATCACGATTTGTATGTTTATTCACTTTGCATGCCCAGAACGTTTGACGGATCAGGACCAAATCGTGAACCCCAGTACGCTCGGACGAGTTAGATCGCCAAAAAATCCAACAACCAAAAGCATGTCTTTTGATTGGAAATAACAATTGTTTATACTAGAATGAAATGTTAAGGAATCTAAAAAAATAAATATATGAGATTATTCTGCACCTTTTGTTTTTTTACACGACCTTACAGCCCGTCTGGTTACCCCAAAATCGATCAAAACATAAAAGTACCCGGTTCAAATCCACGTGGAGGAGTTTACCGTGGGGTCAGCTACTGATCCGAGGCCAGCGGCCAGGATTTAATCCGCTGCAAGTGAAGGGAGCAGTCCATTGTCCGAGGCCGAAAACTCACTCACAAAGAACAAAGCAGCGGGGCAGGGGCGAATTCTACTAATACATTTCGAACACACAAGCAGCTATTCAGCGCCATCGTGGGTAGTCTAATTTCCCAAATGGCTGAAACCTTAAAAACATATAAACTTAATTTTGGAAATTCGCTCAACTCACGTCAACGGTTCCGCTGCGTGATCGAATTATTTAATTTTAATTATGTATATGCATTGTAATTTTTCGCGATTGATGAATTTGAAGCTTAGTCTAAATTATACAAAAATCAACAATAAGTAGACAAGATTGATTAAATTTTTATTTTATAAATATTCACTCACAGAATCACGTCACACTCTTACAAGTAAACATCTAAGACGAAAAACAGTAATGCCACATAACCAGAATACTTAAACCATTAAATACAATCAAATATATTAACAATACTAACTTAAAATTATAGTATTCGAATAACTTTGTACAAATTTACAATTGTACCATATAAATTAAAACTTCTACACTATAATAACCATTCAGCAAAGTCAAATATTTCACTACAAAAATTTTCTAATGTCAATACTAATAGATACAAAATTTTACCGTACATGAACAGTTTTACTTATTTTTATCCTTGTTCCACATTTATAGTTAAATTTGTTATTTCTTACGTACGTTATGAAACAGAAAATTTGAACTGTAAACTGTTTTAGCTCGGAAACTATTTGAGGTACGGAAATGATTCAAACAATACATTCGAGACAAAGTGTTGTACAAACCCTAAACCTATTGTAAACAAGTTACCTTATTCGATAAACATTTTAACTCTATCACACTGAGAAGCGCTCTTCCAGTTTGTCTCGCTACCATTCTACCAAATTTCACCATGTTATTAAGCAGGTCAAAACCAGCAAATAATACAATATAATATTTGTCCTATTTTGCTTCGTTTAGAGGTTGTCTGTCTGTGTGTTTATGAAAAAAATTATTATCTGACGGACGGTTTAAGATACGTTCGTGAAACTCACATGGTTTACACAAAAGTGAAAAATTTAATTTTGCTGTAATTATCCGTTTCAAGATGGCAGCGGTTCAAACTTTTCAAAGTTGAATAACTAAGAAATTAAAGATTGTACAAAAACATGACGAGATACAAAAATTGTAGACAATTTAAAGACAAATTCAACGGTCCAGTAGAATCCCGCTAATCCGACTTCTCGCTTAGTCTATATCGGCGATTGTTTATGTTTTCGGTGTTTCTCATCAAGCAGTTGGTCCAATTATTACAAAAACAGATCACAGTTCACCTGTTTGCAATGTCAAGCAATTTAACAGAAATCTGGCAATACGGGGTGCACACCATGACAACTGCCTCTTCCTGATTGGAGTAGCGCGTAGCGAGCCCCCTCTCACCACTACGGCCTCGTCGTTTTCAATCTTAGGCCTTAAAAGCAGTTTAAAATCAAAGTACTGTACATATAGTCATGTGACTCGCTGACTCATCATTGACGATAAGAGTTAGTAGACCGTTGACATGTCTAAATCGAGAATAGCGGCCTTTACATTTTTTGTTGTTTGCCTTTCAGTTGCAGCTCGTTTGTGACTGACGATGAAGACTTTGTTGTTGAAACACGTTTGACGAATAAACGTATTTTTTGTGAGAATTGTGTTCATTTTTATTTTTACAAATAATATTTCTCACGAGTCAAGCTCAATTATATTTATATTTACATTTGTCACAAGCGGGAAAGAGTTTACTGTATGTGTAAAGGTTGCGAATGGAGTGAGGGATTTGTTTACGCGCTAGTATGCACTTAATCCCGGGCATAGAGTTTTCTAGAAGTCTAAAGTCGATACGAGCATTCCCACACTCAAATCTTCGTAAGATTGCGCGCGGGAAAGAATGTAAGTGTAAAGGCCACTTTGTCGTCTACTAAGTAAAAGAACATTACAGACTTTATTTGAACTGAAAAACAACATTTAGTTGTCTGTACGTGTGTTTTTGAAAACAAATATTATCTCATGAACGGTTTACGATAAATTGATGAAACTTGCAGTGGTCACTGAAACCCAATTTCAGCCAGGATTAGTGAATTTTCTGTTACCATAGTCTTAATGGTAAAAGGTTATACAACGTTGGATTTGTCTTTAAATTGTCTGCATTTTTTGTTATTTTAAAATTTATAGTTTTTCAGATGTTCAACTTTAAAAAGTTTAAACTGCCGTCATCTTGAAACGGATAACTGCAGCACAATTAAATGTTGCACTTTCGTGTAAACCGATGTAATAAACGTTCCTGGTGAGTTTCATGAATTTTTAACTATTCATGAGATTATATTCGTATTATTTGCTAGCTTTGAATTGCTGAACAATATGGTAAAGTTTGCGAGACAAACTGTATTAAATCAAGCCCACAAATTTATAAAATTGCGCATACTGAATTTTTTTATTTTGCATAGAAAATAACATTTTAATCTTCCACCCAATGATTCGGCAGGTTCTATAACTTGGACATTCTCGGGGAACATAACTACGTTTAGACATGCTTTGAGGCCTTTTCTTCAAAGCATTGTAACTAGTAACACATGTTATCATCATACTCTACTCTATAGCATAATTGCATTACTCAAACACTAGTTTTAGTGATGTTATTAGCGAATTTCAGCTATTGCAGTGGCCCTTATGGTAAGACCCAAGGTCGGGAGTAGCAAATGAGCACCGATCATGGTCTCCAGAACACGTTTTGGGGTGTCATTAAAAATCATATATATATATATGTATATATGTGTTCGCAGTGCCGCATTTTAAGTCCGATTTGGTTCAAATTTGGTACACATGATGGTTGTCTATGTCGCTCGGACGAGTTCGTTAGCCAAAAAAATCCAACAATCGGAAGCATGTTTTTTGACCAGAAGTAACTATTTTTTGAGATTTTTCCTACGAGAAGGAATTTGTTTTTGAGTTTTTTCTACAACCATAAATGTAGGATGTTATTCTGCACATTTTTTTTTACGCGACCTTATAGCTCGCTTTGTTCCCTCAAAATCGATCAAAACGTAAAATACCATAGAAGTACCCTGTTCAAAGCCATGCGGTGTATTCTACCGTGGGGTTGGCGTGCGAAGCCAACCCAATATGGCGGAATGGCGTGCGAACCATTTTGCATCTATTCAGCACCGTCGTGAATAGACCTATTTCCAAAATTGTTGATTGAAACCCTAAAACATAGGCCTAAAAACTTATTTTTGGAAATTTGCTCAACTCACGTCAGCGGTTCAGTTGCGTGGTCAAATTATTTATTTGTTGATGTTCGTTGTTACGGCAAAACAGAGTCTTCACCGTGCAGAATTAAAGAGCTTCTATTGTAATAGCATTTCATTAAAGAGAAAGGGCAGTTCTAATTTGATTGAGTGAGCGGTGAATGTTTATCAAACGTTCTAAATGTATTTTTCCAATTATTTCTTACCCTGAGTTTCTCTGACCTGCCTAAACTTTCTTTAAATACTGGCAAGGTATATGTGGTTCTTACACAATATTAATTCCATTAGTTCTCTTTAGCGTTGGTTTGAATGAGTAATTAACATTTTTTTTAAACAATAATGTTGAAAATTTAAAAAGTCAATTCTAAATGTTACTGAGAAATTTTTTTGCCACGTATATCTATTACAGCCTGTTAATATATGCGCAACATTGTTAATGAAGTCATTTGTTTATACAAGAAGAGGCAACTCCAAAAAAATTGCTTTTTACAAAAGAATTGTTTATTTTTCATCACTAGACAAAATTAGAACGCAGTTTATAAGCCTACTTTGTAAATAGTAAACCCTTATAAGCTAAATTATCAAACAAACTAGTTGTTAATAAAGTAATTATATACTAAAGCAATTACACTGTTTATCCAGCTTTGACTCATGCTGTTGATTTTACAACACATAATGTTGACTTTACAACACATGTTGTTGACTTTAAAACACCTGTTGGCAACTCAGACGTTAAGAACATTTGTAAAATTCAGGCCAGTGTGTTAGAATTTATATTTTATTTTAACGTCTGTTGATAGGCGTATTCTGATGAAGGATAAGAATTTATTCGAAGTGAGGCCGAGTTGATATGAGCTTGGTCCGATGATAACTGATATCAATACTTTCTTGCCGATACAATTCAGCAAAATGTTTGCACAGTCTAAATTATCAAAAAATAATTAATAGTTTTGGGGTTAGTTTATGTACAGATTGTTTAGTAGCTGCGTAATTACAAGAGAGAGTTTTTCAAAACGTGGCAATTATGTATACCCAATAACAATTAAAAAACAAAAATTTGGAACAAAATATTTCTCAATAACTCTTTGGGATATTGTTAACCCTACAACTGTCCATGCTAATTTTTTGCAATGCCAAGCCATTTCGGTGCGTGCATGCATATTTTCAAACTAGGGGCTCTGCCAATGGACGCTTTGCGTCCCAACCCCGCCTCGGCCTAAGATGGCTGCCTCGCTTTGCTCGCAGTTGGAGAATTCGCTAAAGAATCTCGTTAATCTTTGGCTTGTTGTACATAGGTGACCTAGCATAAATCAGCTGTTTTATTTGGCAGCTGTCTCAAACTCATTAAACATTATCTCCATAAGATTAACATGGGAAATTTGAAGGATTGTGTGCCAGAGCTCCTTCTTGGGTGAATAGCGGCTGAACGGATCTTAAATCTGATAGAAAATCATCAGTTTGAAATTCAATTTCCTACAACTTTTGTATTTATAATTGTTTTCTATCTCTTACCGTTTTCTTACAAAACACGATCAAAGTGGAAAAATGAAAAAATCTTTCTCGCCCAAAAGGTGTTCAAAATTAAAAATGTTACCTTTTAGCAATTTTTCTGAAAGTTTCTCGTTGAGAGCTTTAATTCAAGTATAAGGTTGAGGGGGGTCCGATTACAGGAAGTGCCTAATAATTAATGTCAGTTAATCAGTGTTACCGTCTAGCTTTATATAAGCAGATATAGTCATTATAAACCAATCTAAAAGTGTTCCATAGCTTTTCTGTAGAGAAATGTTCAAAGAATTCATATATGCCAGTAAAACATTGATTGATGTAAAATTTACAAAGCTCAAGAAACAAAAAATGTTCAGTAACGAAAGGAAAAAGTTCAACTTTAGGCCTACAAAAAAAGTGGTAAACATTTTTTGTAGTTTTTTCCAAAATGTACAAAAGTTTTGTAATTTTGTTCTAAATAGAACTGTGTAAAATTATTTATCAATTTCAAATTTCCTATTTTGAAAACACCAGTTTTTATGTTCCTACTAAAACTAACAAATCTAGCTCAATAAACTAGGCCTAATTTAGGAATACAGTAGAGACTTGATATTTCGAGTTGAATGGAACCAAGAGTACCTCGGATTGTGAAATACACGGAATATGTAGAGGTCAAGATAAAACTACTATTTATAGTCGTCGTATCAACGAAAAAATTAAAGTTTTATTAAATATACACTATTTTGTATTGAACACTGAAGTAAAAAAGTAATTTTATAAACAGTAAAAAATAGAAACTTACTTATTAAAGAAACCATAAATAGTTTTTTCTTTAACTACACTGCAACGTTTACGAGCTGCGATGTCACGCCAGGGGGATACGGCAGTGCCGGGAAAAGTTTGTTTCGATGTTATTTTTGTATATATACAGAAGAACTTGGATCATTCAAATGTCTTTAATTCGAAATTACCGTTAGGCGTTAATTCGAAGTTTCGGTTTGGTCCCTTGAACTTTATATATCAATGTAAAAAAATTATGGATAATTCGAAGTCAACTTCTTTAATTCGAAGTTTTTTTCCAACACTAAAAATAAATCTTGTGCTGTGAAAGGGATCGCTGGATAAATAGGTCACTGTCTGGTAGAAAGGAGGCAGGACTTACGTGTTTGTACACGTATTGTAATTCTAGACGCGGTACCGGTTTCCAAGAATTTTATCTTCTTAGAATTCTATAGGTACAGTTACTGTAGTTTGTCATTGATACTCTGCCCAATCTCTGTCTGTTGTTAAATCTCGACAAAACCTTTTGTAAACAGAACAGATCAATCATATTGTTTATTGACACTTGTACTGCGCATAACTCTATCCAACTTATATGAACAACATTACGGTTATTTTTTTTCCCCCGAACATGACTTTAGTTGTATAGCCAATGGATCAGGGCTTTAAATAAAATGTTAAGCATTGTACAAACGCTCTTGACAGATTCATTGGAAAACAAAAATTTAAAGATCGGTATCCTTCAAGCAGCAAGAATGTGTCACAATGCATGGTCACATTCAATGCTATTTGTGGCTCGAATTACACGGAACTTTGAATTATCGAGACTCTACACGCTTTGCCCAAAAATGAAATATTATTATAAGAAGGTGTAGAGAATAAATCATAGAATTTATCTGTATACTTGTACATTCACATTGTATTACATGTTCGACAAAATTAGAATAAACTGTCAAAAGGTTTTGAGGATCAAGCGTATACAATATGACCGTTAGAAGTCGCGTGGGAACAAGGCTTGCACAGCGTTCTCAAGGGGTACGAATAAAATCTTTCCAGTAATTCTAGTTTACTTAACACCAAATGAAAGACTGAAGTTTGGTCTACAAAACGATATAAAAATATCTATACAAATATATCGAAATGTAAGAGATATCGCGAATGCAAAATGTTTCATTGGTTTAAAACTGGCTAATTGCAAGGGTTTACAAAAACCTTTATACTTTCGAAACTATAAGAGTGACGTCTGATTGGAAGGCAGTTTTAGAAAGTTAAAATCTTGACGAATCCAAAGGTATCTTTATATTATTGTCAAAATATTTCTGTCGAGTGGTATTGAGCTTTAAAGAAGTGACAAAGTTGAGTCATTTATTTGTGTTTTATTCGCGCGACATTAGCTTTTCAGAAAACTACAATTTCAAATCGATGATTACATATGTAAATGTACGTTTTAGAACAGATTTGTAAATACAAAAATTAAAATTTAAACCATTTCCTTTCCAACGGTTTTTGTTTTATTGCGATTGGATGACTTTTAGTGGGTGAAATATTCATTACAAAGTAGAGTTGTCAATTGAGCAGTGCTAGACCTAGGCCGAGCACCACGAGTGCTGAAATTGAACACACAAACAGTTGTAGGGTTAAGGGATGTCTAAAAATTATCTAAGAACTTTGGCAACATCCAAAATTTTTGAACGTTGAAATGGGGCATTTTCATACCTAAAATAATTTATATCTTGTAAAGAATAAATTTTAAAGAAAAATTGCAAGAGACCTTTTTTGTTAAAAATGACACAGATAATCTAAAATAAATTGTTCCGTGGCGAATAATAAAATAAAAGTTTACAATTTGTTTAAAAAAAATAATATAACAATTTTTGACTGCCTGGCAATATACGGATATGTTATATGGGACTCTTTCTGTTTAAGAATGTGCAAACAAATCAAATGAGAAACAATTTTCTAGCGGGAAAGAAGATAGGCCCTTATGGCTTTATAATGTTTGCACTGGAAGTCTACTGCAGTTACTTTCAATAGAGACACTCCGAAAAAATACATTGCATTCTATTGTGCATTAGTTTCAGAAAAAAACATAATTTAACAAATCAGAAATCTTTGGAAACCTGAGCAAATGACAAACCCCCTAGGACAACTTCGTCAAAAATGCCATTAGGTTCACAGAACTTATGAACCTTGACAAGGAATACTAGTGGTACATCGCTCATATGAGGTAGCACAATAAGCACTCGAGGCTTTACGTGCAAAGGAGTAGACTCCCTACCTAAGAAGAAGAAAAGAACCGATAGTCTGTCATTGCCAGAAGCTCGGCACTTTAGAATTCCAAACATCCATGGCTTCGGAATAAGGTACGCTACTCCCTCAACTACCAAGCATAAACAAATGTTACTTTATCGACAAAATAGCATGTGCACTGAAGTATTGATTTAAAAATTAGTCCTTTCATTTTTGCAGCCGATTTTCAAGTCGGGATTTCAACTATCTGCGGTTGGATGTAAATGAAAAAGTTGTACATCTACAAACTGTATGTAGAATCATTTATGTTTTATAAAAAATCTGTTATACAGGGTGTCCCCGAACTCTCTGGACCCCTTTTGTGGATATGTTCCTGGGATCGAGACAAACATATTTCACAATATGAACATGGGTCTACGGGGCTTATTTTTTCGTCTGTCTGTCTGTATGTGTTTTTTACAAAATACTAAATATTTTTGAAAGTAGAAAGGATATTGAGCTCAAACTTTGTACACCTATTTGTTGCGTAACCTCTTATCACTGCACGAAAAATTAGAACATTATTTTAAATATTTTCAAAATGGCGGCCGTTTATAATTTTTAATGTCAAATATCTCAAAAACTGCTAACTTTACAAAAAGATTACAAGAGACAAAAAAGTTTACTTTTCTAATGACAAACACAATGGTTTTTTTTATTTTGTCTGTAGCTCAAAGGATAACAGAGATATTGACAAAAAAAAGAAAAGGAAAAATGTATTTCTTGGTAGTTGTCAACAATACCCAGAATTACTCTAGAAACAAAATATTTTAAAGTTATTATGAGCTAAAATAATAAGTTATTTGCATAATGTTCCGAACACTTTCTGAGCTGATTGTACTAGCAACAAATATTGAAAAAAAATTATATATTCATAGGTCCGAAATGTTTCGTTTTCGTTTATTGCATAAACATAATGCAAATAACTGATTATTTTAGCTCATAATAACTTTAAAATATTTTGTTTCTAGAGTAATTCTGTATATTGTTGACAACTACCAAGAAATACATTTTTCCTTTTTTCTGTTAATATCTCTGTTATCCTTTGAGCTACAGACAAAATAAAAAAACGTTGTGTTTGTCATTAAAAAACTAAACTTTTTTGTCTCTTGTAATTTTTTTTGTAAAGTTTCGGTTTTTGAGATATTTGACATTAAAAATTATAAACGGCCGCCATTTTGAAAATATTTAAAATAATGTTCTAAATTTTCGTACAGTGATAAGAGGTTACGCAACAAATAGGTGTACAAAATTTGAGCTCGATATCCGTTCTACTTTCAAAAATATTAAATATTGTATAAAAAACACATACAGACAGACAGACGAAAAAATAAGCCCCGTAGACCCATGTTTATATTGTGAAATATGTTTGTCTCGATCCCAGGAACATATCCACAAAAGGGGTCCAGAGAGTTCGGGGACACCCTGTATAACGTAAAAGTGTAGTTTTTATCATTGCCTTCAATTTTTTCACTTTAATCTTTAAACAAATTCAACTTTTTTCTAACCGAAATTTTGGTTATCAGAAACTACCTGCGACTCCTTTATTTAGGATAATAGTGGTTCTACTGTATGTAAAAAAAAAAAAAAAACAATTTTCAAGGCTTCACTATTGTAGATATAAAATTCTTTACAAACAGACATTTACAGAGCAATTACTGGAGGGAGTAACAGTTTTTTTTTTTTTAGGTTAGGTGGGCCTATAAAATACAATTTTCTTAAAACAAGTTGGTAAATAACTCAGTTACATTGTAATACTCACAATTAGGAGCAAGGTTTTCAATTACCTTGTCTAGGCCTATTTTCAACAAATAATTCAAAAATTAAGAAGGAAATAAAACAATTGTATGCTATTTAACAAATAATAAATATACAGTTTACTTTTTATAATTTCGATAGAAAGGGTTTAAAAAAAAAAATACAATGGAACAATGCTACAACATTAATACAAGACTTAAGTATCGACCATATTTTGTACTGTTAGTAAAATACTTTTAAGCTGTGAGAAATATTAAAGAAACCTTGACAGACAGATGTATTTAATGTTTAAACAATTTACAATACAAAACACAATAAAATCTGAAAAGATAACATTCGAATTGAACCAAACTTATCTTAAAAGTTTGACGTAGAATAAAATGTGAGAAAAACAACAATACCAATTTCTTTTTACAGAAAACCGTGCACACAAAAAGTAATTTGCAAATGTCACCAATCACAGTTTGAGTTGTTCACCGGTTTCGTCTTGCCGACAAAAACCCGGAATGAAACTAAACGAAAAAATGAAGCACTATTTTTTGGATGATTCGCTCAATCTCTATAACCTGTTACTTGATGTTGGCCTTTTTTCAGAGAAAAAGTTCTTGAGAATAAACACCTGGCCGATGGTTACGATGAGCACCGCTATGGTTTCACTTATCGACCACCAGAACACTCGTTCGTTGAGATCTTCGGCTCGTTTACGGCTCTGCGCTTCGCGCAATCTATGATGAGTTTGGTAATCCATGATGCTGTTTAGAGCTTTGTGTATATCAACAGACGAGGATTCCATCTGCAAATATATCAATTGTTTAGACAGAGTTTGTAATAGCTATAAGTTATATTTATATCCCATGAATTATACGGATATACATGAAACATATCTTCACACCCAATATCATGACTACAACAAATTTAGAATCTATACATCTTATATATAAAATTCTCGTGTCACAATGTTCGTTCCCGTACTCC
>JAGFPH010008874.1:0-17290 GCA_018207615.1 Philaenus spumarius
TTAACTTTGGCCATTAATTAAACGATCAATCAAACTTACGCCTTTGTGCTTTTGTCGATATCATGGGACCAATGAAAATTACAAAGTTATTCTTAATTTTGTTAATCTATTAAATCCTGTTTGTTATAAACTTCTCGTCTTTGCGAAATATTTATTTAAGAATTTGAGATTAGACAATCTCTGATGGAGAAGTTTTTTCAGTTCTCAAACGTTTTATCACTTTAAAACTCATTTGCTATAAATACATTTTAAATATGGTAATAACACAAGACGTTTCGAGACTATGTACATTTTTTATCAAGAGAAAATGAAAATAAAATCATAAAAAAATAATAAAAAAAAAGTAAAAGTAAAAATACAGAACAAGTTTTCACAAAAATACGTTTATTGGTCAAACGCGTTTCAACGACAAAATCGTCATCTTCAGTGACTCGTGAGCTACAACTAAATTATAACTGGTTAGTAATTATAACTACAGTTATAATTTAGTTGTAGCTCATGTGTCATTGAAGATGACGTCTTTGTCGTTGAAACGCGTTTGAACAATAAACTTATTTTTGTGAGAACTGTGTTCTGTATTTTTATTTTTACTTCAAAAATAATATTTCTCACGAGTCAAGATCGATTATATTTATAAAAATTTAAGTAGCAAACATTGACTTAGATGTCTAGGACTACGTTATTCCTAACCTAACCTGAAATAAGAAACCACTTTGCGGCTTTTTAACTCATAGAAAATCTACAGTTGCAAAGAATATGTTTAGCTTTGGTAGAATAATGGACTGTGCACACTTACCTTTAAACTTCCAAGTTGGTTATTGCCAAGTGGTATTGCCATTTACTTCTGATTTTATTAGTTTTTGTAGTCATTTACTCATTTACTTCTGAGTCTTCTAATTTTTGTAGTCTAAAATTTCTAGTTCTAAAATTTTTTTGTCTCTTGAAAATTTTTCTAAAAACTCTTCCTTTTCGAGATATTAGCAACTTTATGTCGATTTATTTCAACACGTTTAGGGCCGCCATTTTGTTTTGTGTGGTCCGATTTTTATTTTCTTTAAGTCATTTTCCTAGTCTTAAATAAACCTTTAAAATGAAGTATCACATGACCATACTTAATATTTAAAAAGTTTGAGTTGCCCCCAAAATCCCCAATTTGTAGGAGACACTCAAAATTTCCGATTGCTTCAAAAGATGCTTTGGGTTAAGTTGGGGTGCTTGGTTCCCCAAAGGATATTTGTTTGTTTTAACAAACACGAAAGTTAAAGGGGTGGGGGGCTTTTACAGTAAGACACCTGGTATTATTTAGATAATAATAATTTACTAATAGTTTAAGGAACACAGGCTTAATATTGACATAACGTTAACCATCGTAAATTTAAGTTTATTATTAATAAACTAAGTAATTAATTAATTGTGTGTGGAGGTAGCAAGGGTATGTAATCCAGCAGTGATTAATTTAATTTAATCACATTATTAGTGGATGCTTTAAGATTATCTTCAGCCATTGAAATATTTGTATGTGTTAACTTTTACCGTCGAACAAATTTGTTTAATTTCCCATATAACTGAACTAATTCAGGGTCTCGCATCGTCCTAGAATGGGCATTTATGGCTCAGTTCTATATGCATATTCATTCCTATTTTATAATTTGTGCATACTTTAATTGTATTGTTCACACATGTAGTGGACATTTGAAAATAATATTTATATATTTAATTTGTTTAGCCTATTTTACAATTGATAAGAATAGAGCATTTCTAAAGTGGAAATCATCTGCAATCGCCAATTATCTATTAAAAAATGTTTTAACCAACGAATCTTGAATTAAAACCTAAATATAAAGCGGAAATTTCACACAGCACTTATGGCAAATGAATACAAAACGGCAGAGAGTTTGTGTAGTCTTCTTAACTAGTACAACGACAGGTTAGATTGGATTTAATTTCAACTCTCTAATTAATCAAGTACAGGGTTTAATGAAGGACACTTCAAGGTCACACGCAAAGTGCTTAAGCGATTTAATAACCGATGCGTGTCTACATGGAATTACGGGTACATTCCCTGAGTTAATAATTTGCGCTTCGTGCGACCCTTCAACCCAGCAGACAAGACTGTTAGAGTTTTCCGACTCAATCAAAAATATTTTTACCCTATAAAACTTTCAGTAAAGTAAAACGGTTTACAAATCCTAATAACCTGGTCTTAAGTTTTATTTACACTAATTTCCCTTCTATAAAATGTAAAATATTTGAAAGCATTTCATGTTTTATCTTTTTTAGTTTCAATATTAATTAATTAATTTAAGTGTAATGCTAAAAGGCATTGGCTAACTTGGGCTTGACAAGCTTTCCAAAGTAAGAAAAATATCCAATTAATTCTTATTTTTCCCCATAATTATATTTTATAATAAATGCCTTTTATTAGTCAACTGTAGTATTTTTTGTAACACGATGGTTTTTTTACAACAACGTATAGCCTATAGAGTTGCACATTTAGCATAGATTGAACGTGTCAAATAAATGACGTTTATAAAAAACTTGTTTGCTTTAAACTGTTTCGCATATGAATAGTATCGCTATGTCATTGATTAGAAGACTAATTTAATTAAACGGTACCAGGAACTGGCACATACTTTCTCACAAACATATTTAAATTATTAAACAGATTCACTGTGACTTCATTAATGTAGGAGGGGTAGGAGAGGTGATTTAAAACTAGGAGATTAACTAATAAATATTATTATTATTATCTAGAGATAAAATATTCGCTCTATTTCGAACAAATTTGCACCAAACACGTCAATTAAGCCTGTATAGATGCATGAAAAAAGGTTTTGAAAATTTTTGAAAAACAACCCCCTTTATGGCCAAAAAACCCAAAAAATCTGTTATTATTATTATTAGCTGATCGAGAATTTTTAGAAAGATGCGTTTTTTTTTGCTTATGGTAGGGTACATTAAAGGCCACAAATAAGCCAAATTTTATCAAAATCGTTAGAGCAGTTTTTTTATAAAAAAATAATAACTGATTTTTTGGGGTTTTTGGCCAAAAAAGGGGTTGTTTTTCAAAAATTTTCAAAACTGTTTTTCGTTCATCTATACAGGCCTATTTGACATGTCTGGTGCAAATTTGTTTGAAATCGATAGAATAGTTTTCGCTCTAGCTTTGTATACATACAGACATACAGACATACATACATACATACATACAGACATTTAGACATACAGGCATTCAGACATACAGACAGACATTTTGTAAAAACCACTTTTTTGGACTCAGTGGGATCCAAAACGGATATTTCTACAAAAATCTCAACATTTTTTTTGCGATCACTATACTTTCTCTATACTATAGTATAGTGAGAAACTAAAAAGGAGCAGTATTTGTACTGTATACTGAAATATAATCCACCAGTGTGGTTTGAGTACCGAGCAAACAATCAGTTTAAACATGTTTTTCAACTGGAATTCCATTATTTAAATATGTAAAGAAAATATGTTTTCAAAACCCAGTGCTCTGAATGCGGGTTGTTTT
This sequence comes from Philaenus spumarius, assembly GCA_018207615.1. Taxonomy (NCBI): domain Eukaryota; kingdom Metazoa; phylum Arthropoda; class Insecta; order Hemiptera; family Aphrophoridae; genus Philaenus; species Philaenus spumarius. The sequence goes on from JAGFPH010008874.1 coordinate 3,536, forward strand.
TAAGAAATATTAAAATGTAAACATCGGCCGAGTGTTACACTATTTTAAAAGCAAACGTTTTGCTCACATTTAACAGTATTTTGATTGTTTCAAATATTAATATAATTATTTTTCACTCCAAAAATCAGCTGGCAATTTAATAAATTAAGCGGTCAAGTGTATAACAATATTACTATATTATTATCGGTAGACCTATAAATGTCACTTTTGTTAATATGTTCAATAGCATAATTAAGTTGCCGTGTAAAATGATATCCGGAGTTTTATTAAAAATTGTGTTTTGTTTATTTTTTATTTGGACTCGCGTGTTTTAAAATATTCCTTTATTTTCATAAATTGACATTTACATAGCTCCAAAAATAATTCGCAAATTTTAAATGTTGTTTTGATAAACAAAAATTACCCTTCTAACCTCTAAAGTGAAAAAGAGATTTATAACAAATCATAGAATGAAAATAAAAGCTATTTCTGGAAATGTTATTATGCTGCACGAAATTCACCAAATTAATTGTGTTTCTCTGCCGCATTTCATTGTGACAGGTTTTTGTATAGGCCTACACTCGAAATCCACATCCACTCAAACCAGACGTTTACTCTTTTGTCAAAAGCTACAGCAATTTAATTCGTTTAGCAGTCTGAATGTATTGTAAAAGAAATGACAGTGCGTAGAAAAAGGTTCGGTATTCGTTAAATCGAGTTTGATGTATTGCATTGCCTGTCGTTTTGTTTTATGTACTGTACAGCTAGATGCACAAACAAAAATTGACAGTAAGAAAACGTCACAGTATATTTTGTGTTGCTAACCTAATAACAGACCAAATAACTTCGTTTACTCTATGTAGAAACGACATTGTAGACAGTTGATATTCTTCTACTACGAATAATACACTATTGAATCAAACAGTGTCACGTGTTAGGTGCTCAGGGCTCGTAATTTAATAGGAAAAGGGGAGCTTTTTAGTATCACTATTTTGTCTGTATGTCAGTCGATTACCACAGGAGTGGCGTATTACAATTACAATTACAGTATTACAATTACATTTTACGTGGCGGTAAAAATACTAACCAGCATTTATTCCAAAATAGAACTTTAATTAATTTGAGGGAAGATTTAAAGTTTATTTACCCCAAATAATAAACATATTTCGCCTTGTAAACTACGATAAAAAATACTTGCTATAAGGACAGTAATATATTGCTTCTGACAATAATTTTTCATTTATATATACACTAGCTGACCCGATCCGGCTTTGCACGGATAGACAAATCAAAGTTAAATGTATATTAACCAAAAACATATATCAATAAATATATTATACTATGTATTTCTTATAGGGATTTTTAACAACTTTGACCACCCGAAACCCCCAAAAATTTCGAATTTTTTTAAAACCTTTCTTAGCGAGCACATAGGGCCCTAGAGGAAGCTACATACCAAATTTCATTCCAATCCGTTTAGTAAATTTAGAGAAATCGTGATTTAGTAACTTTGACCCCCAAAACCCCCTAAAATTTCGATTTATTTTTTAAAACCATTCTTAGCGAGTACCCACGTTCCCACGGTCCCACGGCCCTAGAGGAAGCTACATATCAAATTTTATTGCAATCCGTTCGGTAGTTTTTGAGATTTCGTGATGAGTCAGTGAGCGAGTGGTATTTGGATTTTATATATATAGATTTCTAGCCCTATGCCTATTTCCAATCCAGGTGTGTTGCACCTTAGAGACATCCGATTGACATCTCTATACACAAAAGACTTAAATATAAAAGAAAACAATACATAACCATCCCGAGGTAAGAACAAGATTGGGATGTAAGAAGAGCACACAAATCACTTAATTACTCTCGAATAAATAAATCCAGCAACCAACCGAATTCCTACAAATCTAAAAACATTTCACCCTTTTTAGTATGAATTCAGTTTTAGCTTACAAAAATACTTTGTGCTTTTAAAATACGTCTTAAAAATTTTAACTTCAACTTACAACACACATCAATATAACTTAACAAATTAACAAAGAAATTTAATATAAGTTATATACTGTTTTCATTTATAACTTAAAGAAATAAAAGAGAGAATTGAAATTGAAATAAAGTATGTATAGATACATTTTCCACTTTTATTCTTTATTTTTTTATTCTTTATTTTCTTTATCTATATATATAAAAGCCAAATACCACTAACTCACTGACTCATCACGAAATCTCAAAAACTACGGAACGGATTGGAACGAAATTTGGTATGTAGCTTCCTCCTAGACCATAGGTGCTCACTAAGAAAGGGTTTTAAAAAATTCGAAATCTTACGGGGGGGGGTTATGGGGGGGGGGGACAATGTTACTAAATCACGATTTCTCTACTACTGAACTGATTGGAATGAAATTTGGTAAGTAGCTTTATCTAGGAGGTGCTGGCTAAGAAAGGGTATAAAAAAATTCTAAATTTTATGGGGTTTTGGTTCATATTCTTATGACACAAAAAATTACCATCACCAAAATAATTAAGCAATAGCGAAGCATTGTCGGGTCAGCTAGTTATTGATATAATGAACAAAGGTACTTCCATTTAAGGTCCTACTATGAAAATGGTCTGTTTTTCTTTCTGCAAGTTCTATAATAAATGTTATAGTGCTGCTAATGATAACGCACCGACAATATCTATTGAGGCTGTTCATTTATAGACAGTTGTTAAATAATAATGTTGATGGTTTGTGTGATTGTTGATAAAATACGGTCGGATTAAATACAGCAGCGAAAATACGGAACAGCTGCTGACTTTACGTAACCATTTGCGAATCAGCTGGTTTGTTACAGCTTGATAAGGTCTTCTTAATTGACAGAAGATGGGTCTGCTACTTATCTGACTAGATGGATCGTCCATTATATTATCTGGATATGCGAGTACAATCTTTGACCTAATCTGCTGAATGACATGCTTCTATTGGTTCATTGATAGACGAGTATTGTTATAATTCCTATAGGAAACAAAAACACAATTTGCTAATATCTGAAGTACATAGATTCAGAATTAAAAGAGGACCCAAATAAAATTATAATAACAAAGACAATCTTTAAGAAAATTTTGTACGATGTAAAACTACTCTTAAGTACTTTAAGCACTGTTTGACGACCAGTTTCATTTATGGTGAATTGAAAGAAGTAGACTTCTTGTTTTGGATCTTTTTCGAAAATGAGCTACGCTCCAAACATAGATTTTGTCATTTACCATTTATAAACAGTAAATCGTAGCTCTTTATTCACAATATATAGTTTACCTTATACAGTAGTCGGAGCAATTCTTGATATTTTTGTAGTTACACTACAGCGCTGTTTCGCCGTTCACAGCCGGCTTCGTCAGGTGTAGGGCTCAACACTTAAATAAAACAATACACAATAACACTGAACACACACGATAACACGACACAAAATACAAAGTTTTATCGGATAACTCCTCGTCAAATGTTTCATGAAATAAATATTTGCGTGGCCACGACATAGTTACTGTGCTTCCGAACGGGAACTGAAGAAAAAATTGTATGTGAATTGGTAATAGGTCAGCTGTATTTGTTTGTTTAGAGATTAGAGATTAAGTCATAGATGGGGTTAGCTGCAAAGCTCAATTTGTCATTCAGGAGTACGTTAGGGTTTTTCTCCTGGGAAGTGTAAATGCTGTATTCCACCAATACGTTGAGACGACGGCCTTTCCTTTCTTTATGGATAATGGTCATGTTAGTGTTTATATCAGTGTAGGTGTGGTTAGTGTCAATCAAATGTTCGGCATAACTAGATCTGATTCTGGAGAGGGGGTTTTTATGAGTAGGCAAATGTTCTTTAAATCTTTTCGCAAAAGATCTGCCGGTTTGGCCTATGTAAATTTTATCGCAGTCGTTACATTCAAGCCTGTAAACACCACTATTGTCATATTTGTTTACGTTTTTTATTTTTGAGTTGGTGTTAAGGAAGTTACCCAGATTGTTGGAGGTGCGGTATGCGATATTAAATCCATGTTTTCTGAATATGTTGTTTCTTTATTCACGTTTGACGAAACCTGCTTATAGGGTCAAACTTCGTGGAAGCATGAACAAACATGCTCTGAAAAGCAAAGATTTACAATATGCAAAGTACAACTTCTTATTTTACGAAAGTTTAATATTTCATTTAGGTTTCTAAAAACAGAGATTAACTTTCTGATTTTATGACTCAAATAGTCAACATTAGTCTTGTGGAATAATGGTAAAATTATAATGTAACTAGTTTTATATTGTATGTTTTCGTTTATACATTAGACAATCCATACAAATTGATATGAAAGTAATAGGTTGGAACAAAATGAATCAATCACGACTTAGTACGTAGTATTTAAGCAGACTTAAACATTGGCTCAAGTAAGTAGTCTTCTTAATATATCTTCGGGAGGATTTTGTTTTAGGTGATACGGTAAATTGGTGTGAGTTACAACACTCCTCCCACCTGACATCTTTGCAGACACGACTTTTTTTAGAGAAGACTGTGCCAATACCAAAATAACACTAGAAGGTGTATAATCTAAAGAGTATAGGCCTAATGCAGTTTAAAGTCTATTAAAGCCAAATTAAATAAGTTAACTAATGGTATAGTGTTAAACCTATTGAACCTATATAGGATAAACTAAATAATAACAGTACAACAACCACTAATTAATAAAATAACAAATACCAGTAAAAAAAGTAAATACAACATTTATTTCAACAATGTTTTATAATTGTGATCTGATTAAATTCATTATATATTATCTAGACCTTGTCTAGATCTTCCATTTATATTAATGTTCAACATTTTACATACACTGCTAGTGTTTTGTCGTTAGTAGAGTAATCGATTCTAACAAGTCCTCAGCACGATATAAGCAATTGAATCCATAGTCCTTGTAAATGTATTTGGCAGATCAATGTAGTATTTTTGTGAAGTCTATAACGTACACATAAAGATTTTCTACTGAATGCTATTTTAATCAGTAAACGTCAGTAAATAATTAACAGTAAATTTCGATATTTCCAAATTAAATAAATACGTATGGTATAAAACGGTTAAGCATAGTTAGCCACTTACTCGTAATTTAGAACTAATTTAACACTTCGACGAAATACTATTAACTAACTGATTGGTTCAATGGTATTCATTGTCCTTGTTAATGTCTCTTCCGTTTATATTATTGTTCAACATTTTACATAAGCTGGCAATGTTTTACCTTCTCATTAGGATAATCTCATCTCACAAGTTCACAACACAATACAAGAGATTTAATTCATAGTCCTTGTTAATATATTTTGCAGTTAACAGAATCATTTGTGAAGTCTATAATGTACTAAAGATTTTTAACTGATTATTATTTTAATCAGTAAATGATTAACAGTAAATTTCGATATTTCCAAATTAAATAAATATATATGGTATAAAACGGTTGAGCATAGTTAGCTACTTACTCGTAATTTATAACTAATTTAACACTTTGACGAAATACTGTTAACTAACTGATTGGTTCTAGGGTATTCATTGTCCGTGTATATATTATTCCTTCCATTTATATTATTGTTCAACATTTTACATAAACTGGCAATGTTTTGTCTTCATTGGGGTAATCTCTTCCCACAAGTTCACAAGACAATATAAGCCATTGAATTCATAGTCCTTGTTAATATATTTTGCAGTTCACAGTAGCATTTGTGAAGTCTATAGTGTACTAAAGATTTTTAACTGATTATTATTTTAATCAGTAAATAATTAACAGTGAATTTCGATATTTCCTAATTAAATAAATATATGCGGTATAAAACGGTTGAGCGTAGTTAGCCACATACTTGTAATTTAGAACTAATTTAACACTTAGACGAAATACTATCAACTAACTGTTTGTTTCTAGGGTAACAAAAAGAATAAGTTTTCAATTGTTATCTTTTGAATAAATGTTTCTATATTTTGTAAAAATGTGCCTTTATTATAAGGTTTTATCCATACAATATACAGAGGTAACATAATGGGACACAAGTTATTTTTAACTAAAAATGGAAAACTTTAAAGGCTCATTCTAAACACTAAAGGCCTTTTCACACCGCGGTCACACTATGCCACGAGACAGACTTTTCAAAAGATTTGTTTCCATAGTTTCAAATGGTGCAATTTACACCGACCTCGCAGAGCCCCACAGACGCTACAGACGTCGACAGACGAATATGCGGGATCGCTCCGAAAGCGATCTTTTCAAACATCTGTCGACGTATGTGGCCTCGCGCATGCACACTGGCCAGCTACCCCAACACGCACGTGACTACACTCAGTCGCCCAGTTTCGTTAACTCGTTACAAGTTGCTGTATTGCCAGTTTTTTTGGCGGCCGTAATGGATTTTACCAGAATGTTAATTTTTTTTGTTTTTCAAAATGTTAAAAACTATCAATATTTTGTAGAGTATTAGTTTTGGATGATACTGATAGAAAGATGAACTTTTGGCCATTACAGGAGAACTCGAAATCGGCCGCCACCACCATTAACCGTTAATTTACTACTCCTTTACACAGCAAAAAAGTAATCTTGTGTTGTCATAAACATGATTTAAAGAAATTAGCTGCTAACTAATTTTCAAAGCAAATCAATATTTGTTTTAATATGTCAAATGTTTAGTAACAAAATTATAAACCACCTTCAATAGGATTTCAAAAAAGGAAATTTTATAGAGCAGTAGTAAACTTACCTTAGGCATTACTCCCAATCTTTCTCTGCTGGAAATAGATCTCCTGTAGTTGGTGTCTTTTTTACTAATATCGTTATTTGTCTAGTTGGTGTCTTTTTACTTTCTCCACCCTATACGTAGTATATGGAGAAAGTATTGTTTTCGTAAAAATGTTCGAATTTGAATTTTAAGTTGAATTATCTGTTTTGGTGCTCCCAGAACCCCAAAAAATTTTTTAGTGCAATTATCTGTGTTGGCGCTCCCTGAACCCAAAAATATTTTTAGTGGAATTTTTTGTTTCGGTGCTCCCTGAACCCAAAAAAGTGTTTTTAGAGTGGTGTCTGTCTGTCAGTCTGTCTGTATGTATACACGACCAGAGAGGACACTATTGGTCCGATTTTCATGAAATTTGGTATGTAGGTACTAAACCCTAATATCTCCAGGCGTTTTTTTCATTTTTTGGAATTTTTAATTTTTAAGGGTAATTTACCCCTAAAAACCCATAAAAAACGACAAAAATGCAAATTTCTCAAAAACGGCTCTAACGATTTTGATCAAATTTTCAGTATTTATAGTGCTTAAGATGCCAAACAAAATGACACCACCCGCTTTTATCAAAACTTCGGCGTTTTATAATTATGGGGAAATGTTTAAAAATAAACAAGTTTGTGTTGTCAATCTAGCATCGCGGCGGCGGCCGCACGGGGTAGCACCACGGTAGCGAGCACGGCCAGTAATTCAAAGGTCGCGCGATCGAATCCCGCCTGGGACAATCATTTTTTTATACGATTGACGTAGGTAGAATATTATTTTTTTGTTTTGTTCTAAAAAGCAGTAAAAAATAAAATGATTAAAAACAATATTATTTTGACTACAGTAAATTGGGAGAAAGTTTGTGTCAGTTAACTGATACTGTTTATTTACTAATATCGTTATTTGTCTAGTTGGTGTCTTTTTTACTAATATAATTATTTGTCAGTGTTAAGATCTCTGTATCTCAGGTTCAGAAAGCCGAAAGTAAGTTTTGAATCTGTCATCATCTAGCTCCAAGTCCTTCGTCAGATGAAGATACTCGCCGCACTGTTCCCGTCTCTGATTGATGGGATGCACACCCACTGCGTTCGGTTTGTAACCCAGTACAACAGCAAGAGTTCCTCATCACTACTCGAACTATTATCGATGTCATACAACCAAGGCACATTTTCACTACTATCGCACCACGAACCACTTGCCATGTTTTTACCTGTTTCAACCGTAGACAGAGCTGAAACGAAGTCCCAATACCTGACAGAAGTGTGTGGCGGTGTGAATTGCACCACGACACGTCACGTGACATAGTGTTACCACGGTGTGAAAAGGCCTTAAACCGTAGTAGTCAATCATAAGTCACGTTAACTCCTCGTAAAAACAATATTAAGTGTTACTGTGCTCCGTTTTAAGTGTTACATTATATTTTGACATGTATCTTGATAGAACGAATGAATGGATGAGTTTGTATTTATCACCACCAATTACAATCCATGACAATAAATATATACAGTATGTTTATGTTAAATTAGACATTCCTTACCCTTTGCCAGCGAAGGGAATACAATCTCTGCACTTAAATTACAAGGATTACACTTGTACAGGCATAGTATAGTTCACCGTGTATTATTATCAATGTAAAGAACGTGTACAACCACATAATCAACATGTTTATTTTGCTGTCATAATCTTATTTTGCTTTCTGTGCCTCTACGAAAATCTTTGAAAAAACTTTTAAAGTAATTCGACAAAACTAAACTTTAAACAAATTATAATAAAACATAACCTTTCTTTAAACACAAATAATCAAACTGTAACCCTGTAAAAAGTTCATAATCGAAAGAAGCAAAAAAATTACAAAATACAAAACTGATACTATGAACCAAATAAAACTTCCAACCAAATAAAACCAAAACGTTGAGGTGATTTAAACTTAGGTACACCATAAACAGATACACAAGTTAAACGTATAACACCCCTCTTTTTTCGTCGGTGGTTAAAAAGAATGTTCTGCTTATTTTTAACAAGCTAATTAAAAATCAAACGTCAAATTATTCAAAAATATGTGTTGATGAATTTTCAAAACTTGTTATTACAATACCCTTATATGTCTATTGAAAATTCTGTTTTCAAAATTTCTGGAAGCATGGGCTGGAAAATTACAAAATGTACTTATTTAAAAAAACATCTAAGCTAAAATAAAGGTTTGGGGTATTAAGCTAAAAAGAATTTATCGCAGACACGGTTAGGTCTAGTGCTGAGAAAGTTTTATACCGCTTCCTCCTATGACTTCTTTAACTGAGCGATAGTGATATCCTAACTGCTCTTCTTTTATAGCCAGTTTAGAACTATATGTAATCGAACGGTATAGTCGGAAATTTTTAATTTTGAAGCAAAGGTTTGTTTTGTTGGTCATATGACGTTTGGCATTATCTCGAAAAACCACGACTTTTACACCGCAGTAGAAGCAATTTTCCAAAAGGATTGTCTCTATTCCTTTAACGTATTACTTAAAGACCACAACAAATAACCTTACTTTTGTTGTATGACGGCGGAAGTAAAGCAAACAGTGGTTGACTCTCTTTAAAGCTGACAGTATATGACTAGTGATCTATTCTTTGGTTTTCGATTATTTAACAACATTTTACTGCTACATATAAGGAAAACAACCAAGTGACGTATAGGATTCGTCACAGCACAGTTAGAATGGAAATACATTGACGTACTGTGTACGTCATACTTTGCTGATGGGTTAGCCAGTTTGATCTTTAAGTCGTTAACTACCGTCAATCGTTACTCTTCAATACTGTCAATACTTCAAAAGGTTTTGCTTCAACTCAAACAACTCTCCATATTGCTGATGCATTTTTGCTGGTGTAAAACACTTCTGAATTTTGAAAATGTCTCCTGCTCGCTTGTTGTCCTCGAGCAATCAGTCAGTAGAAATAATTTTAAATAGAAGTTGAACACAAAAGCAAACAGAGTTATGAATGAGGTAAATGTCTAGCATCTGCTCCAATTTTCGTTCAGATATCTACAGTTGAATCGTGATGTATTATCTTTAAAAACTCTTAATAATACGTTTAATAATCTAGATATTTTTGTTGTTGGTTTAAAGTTTAAACTGTTATTACAATAATCTTTATGATCTTTAAAATGGTGTAATACCCTAGATATTTTCTAACTTTGCATGGTTTTAGGGAATATTTATTGTTTTTTTAACCTTCACGGAATAATCTTCATGATCTTTGAAATGCGTAAATATCTTTTATGATTCGTTGCATCGGCATGCCTACAAAATGTTTTTATAACCCTCCAGCGGAAAAACATAATAAATTCTAAAAAAAAGCAGCGACACTTACAATACGCAGATTAAAGTGATTATGAGACTGAGCAGAACAATTTGTGCTGTTATACAGCCATGTACATTATACATGACTTCTCCTTGTAGAATAATACAAAAATAAAGGAAGAGATCACTGCGCTGTTACAGTACACACAGTTAAAAAGATAGTGCCAATGACATTGCAGATGATGAATCAAGCGGGTTGTACATTCAATTTTAGGGACAACGATATTAACCTTCTACCAGGAATATCAAGGGATACGTGGTGATACAGAACTCTAGTTAAAATGACCACGATGAAAAACAATACTTCCATTATTGTTTTGGAGGGGCATTCAAACTCTTAAATATATTTCTGTATTCAGTACTGAGAAGTTTGAAAGCCAAATATTGAGAACAGTCACATTGTATCATAATACTGTATCACATTGTATTGTGATATCTTGATTACATTGATTGTGAGTTCAATTTTCTTATTACACAAAATTATAATTAATCTATATATTATATAAAAGCGAAATACCACTCACTCACTCATCACGATTTCTCAAAAACTACCGAACGGATTGAAATGAAATTTGGTATGTAGCTTCCTCTAGGACCATAGGTGTTCACTAAAAAAGGGTTTTAAAAAAATTGGAAATTTTAGGGGGGTTTGGGGGGTTAAAATTACTAAATCACGAGTTCTCCAAAATTACCGGACAGATTGGAATGAAATTTGGTGTGTAGCTTAATCTAGGGCCATAGGCGCTCGTTAAGAATGGGTTTAAAAAAATTCGAAATTTTATGGGGGTTTTGGGGGGATCAAAGTTATTAAATCACGATTTCTTTAAAACTACCGAACGGATTGGAATGAAATTTGGTATGCAACTTCCTCTAGGGCCATAGGTGCTCACTAAGCAAGGGTATGAAAAATTTCGCAATTTTAGGAGGGGTTTGGGGGGATTAAAGTTACTAAAATCATAATTTCAGATCTTTTATTATTATGTCAATAGTGCTTTTATTATTTAAGATCTATATATATAAAATCCAAATACCACTCACTGACTGAACACTTAAAAAGAATCCAATTAAGTTAAAAAGACTGAACATACCAACCACCACGGGCAACGCCGTACGGGTCAGCTAGTATATCTACATATATAAAATCCAAATGCCACTCACTCACTGACTCATCACGCAATCTCAAAAACTACCAAACGGATTGCAATGAAATTTTTCATGTAGCTTCCTCTAGGGCCGTGGGTGCTCGCTAAGAAAGGTTTTCAAAAAATTCGAAATTTTAGGGGGATTTGGGGTGGTCAACCTTACTAAATCACGATTTCTCTAAAACTACTGAACGTAATGGAATGAAATTTGGTATGTAGCTTCCTCAAGGGCCATAGGTGCTCGCTAAGAAAGGGTTTAAAAAAATTCTAAATTTTACGGACGTTTGGGGCGTCAAAGTTACTAAAAAAAACCAAAGAACGGAATGGAATGAAATTTGGTATGTAGCTTCCTCTAGGGCCCTAGGTGCTCGCCAAGAAAGGTTTTTAAAAAATTAAAAATTTAAGAGGGGGTTTGGGGGGGGGTGGTCAAAGTTACTAAAAAACTACCGAACGGATTGGAATGAAATTTGGTATGTAGCTTTCACTTTTGCCTTAAGTGCTCGCTAGGAAAGGTTTTAAAAAAATTTGAAATTTTAGGGAAGGGTTGGTTCGGGGTACCCTATGAATACATAGTGTAATATATTCATTAATTTTTTGTTTTTGCTTGTTAATATACATTTAACTTCGATTTGTTTATCCATGCAAAGCCGGATCGGGCAGCTAGTATGTATATATACATATATATATTATCATAATTTAAAGGGCCTACTCCAGTTGGGCAATTTTCAAATTATTTTTAAGAACCGTGTAAATCTGAAACACTGTTGCAACGTTTCATCTTTAAACTTATGTGGAATTCAAGGAAACTAACTGGTTAAATAAATTATTTAAAAAGTTAATAGTCATAAATAATCCACTGAGACTTGGGAAGGTTCCAAAGAGCAAGAGATTTCTAAATTTATCAGTGTAATAAAATAAATTGTAATTTTGTGAAAATGTTAATTGGAAAATATTCGAGAAATTATTCTGAAAACATAACGTGCAATATTGAAAAGTCGCCCTGTCGTATGATACGTCGCAAATGATGTTGCAATTTATTGATATCAGAACAACAACTACGTTAGTGTTACCCGGTATTTGTAGGAATGTTTAAGTTAGTAACTCCTAACACAAAGTTCAGGAGATTGGATGACCAATGGGTATTCAGATTATGGAAGGATGCCGGGATAGTAACTAATGAACGTCGCAGCTAATCAACGTGCACATATTCATCTTCTGCCAATTAGTAGAGAAAAATGTCAGCTGATCCTTAAATTGTTTGTAGGCAACATATGTTCCTTTACTTCAGCTGCGTATATTACTTCCAGCCGTCCAAAAACATGCGGAATTTATGGTGTTATTTCAAAACGTCGTAGAATATTTAATTTATTTTAACATCTATATCTGTATATATAAAAGCCAAAACCCACTGACTCACTCATCACGATTTCTCAAAAACTACCGAACAGATTGGAATTAAATTTGGTATGTAGCTCCCTCTAGGGCCATAGGCGCTCGCTAAGAAAGGGTTTGAAAAAATTCGAAATTTAGGGGGGGTTTGAGGGGATTAAAGTTATAAAAAAACGATTTCTTCAAAACTACCGAACGGATTGGAATGAAATTTGGTATGTGGCTTCCTCTAGGGCCATAAGTGTTCCCTAAAAAAAGGTTTTACAAAATTGAAAATTTTAGGTTGGTTTGGGGCGTAAAAATTACTAAATCACGATTTCTCCAAAATTACCGAACAGATTGGAATTAAATTTGGTATGTAGCTTCCTCTAGGGCCATAAGCGCTCGCTAAGAAAGGGTTTGAAAAAATTCGAAATTTTAGGGTGTTTGGGGGGATCAAAGTTATTAAAAAACGATTTCTTCAAAACTACCGAACGGATTGGAATGAAATTTGGTATGTAGCTTCCTCTATTGCCATATGTGCTCTCTAAGAAAGGGTATGAACAATTTCGAAGTTTTAGGAGGGGTTTGGGGGGATCAAATTCACTAAAATCTTAATTTCAGATCTTTTATTATTATGACAATAGTGCTTTTATTATTTAAGATCTATATATATAAAAGCCAAATACCACTCACTGACTCAACGCTTAAAAAGAATACAATTACGTTAAAAAGACTGAAAATACCAACCACCACGGGCAACGCCGTACGGGTCAGCTAGTAATATATAAAAGCCAAATCCACTGACTCACTGATCACGATTTCTCAAAAACTACTGAACGGATCGGAACGAAATTTGGTATATAGCTTTCTCTAGGGTCATAAGTGTTCACTAAGAAAGTTTTTCAAAAAATTCGAAATCTTAGGGGGGGGGGGAAGGTCAAAGTTACTAAATCACGATTTCTCTAAAAGTACTGAAAGGATTGGAATTAAATTTAGTATGTAGTTGCCTCTAGGGCCGAAGGTGCTGGATAAGAAAGGGTTTTTAAAAATTCAACATTTCAGGGGGGTTTGGGGGTGTCAAAATTACTAAATCACAATTCTCCAAACTACCGAACGGATTGGAATGTAATTTGGTATGTAGCTTCCTCTAGGGTCCTAGG
>JAGFPH010008874.1:23664-51594 GCA_018207615.1 Philaenus spumarius
GGGGAAACAAAGTTATTAAAAAACGATTTCTTCAAAACTACCGAACGGATTGGAATGAAATTTGGTATGTAGCTTCCTCTAGGGCCATAGGTGCTTATTAAGAAAGGGTTTGAAAAATTTCGAAATTTTACGAGGGATTTGGGGGGATCAAAGTTACTAAAATCATAATTTCAGATCTTTTATTATTATGATAATAGTGCTTTTATTATTTAAGATCTATATATATAAAAGCCAAATACCACTGACTGACTGAACACTTAAAAAGAATACAATTACGTTAAAAAGACTGAAAATACCAACCACCACGGGCAACGCCGTACGGGTCAGCTAGCTGGTATTTTACAAATTGGCATGCTATAAATTAGACTATATCAGTTTGGATAGAGTTTCATTCTAGTTCCATAAATATCAATGTATTTGAGTTTGATTAAAATAAATGTATGATTTCTCAATTAATTATATAAAATCAATGGATTTTGTATGTTTTAAAGTGGTCTTCATGTACATCAGATGGAAAATTTGGTTCATTTTGTTAGGTTAAACTATTCTTAAGTTTAAAATAAAACAAGAAATTAAAACATTACTTTTGTTATATTGATTTTTTTATCAAATAATCATGGGTATAAAACATTTTCGTAAAAGGGTACTGAAACATTAATAATCTGGAGAAATGGGAGTGTGACGTCACTTCAAGGATTCCGTACTGCCAGCTGATTGGAGTCACCCTGTGTGTAAACCACTCAAAAAACAATGCTTAGATAAAGTTTCACCTGGATCAAAAGTTAGTTTTGTTTTTAGTTAAACCGTTAATAACAAAACAATCCAACTATTTTATAAAAGTTAAATTTTGACTGCGAAATTGCAAAACAACTATAACTATCAATATGAATAAATTTAAAAAGCAATGTACTGGCTATTATTTTGCAGGCTCAAACAACAAATCATCAATGGCACATTTTTAAGTTCTGGGCTGTACTGATGTTTGCGTAGTAAGAAGATAACGTTAAGTAAATAAATGGCATATACTGTCACAAAGTTTCTTTTCTTAAAATTTTTTGAAAATTAATATATTTAGAGTTATGGATAGCCTCTCTTTGTTGATCGTTTTCCCCACTACGTTTCTTCTTCTTGGTTTATCTAAATACTAGCAGGTACTCGTGGCTTCGCACACGGTCCAAAGTTTCGCGGCATAGTAATAAATGTTTATTGTTTTAGGGGTTGTTATTACATTTTCACCCCTTAGCAGCACGCTATAAAATACATATGATTTACATAGTATATATGTATTGTAAGAAATGAATGTACCAATTTCCAGGTCTCTCGCTTAATGGGAAGTATAATAATTAGTTTGTATTGTTTTAGGGGTTGTTACATTTTCACCATTTAGCAGTACACTAAAAAACACAAATATGGTTTACTTTATATATATATATCTTCTAAGAAATCCTTATATATAATTCTGTAAGCAAAATTTTAGATTCAAAATTGTGGGAATTTGGTAAATCGGAGGATGATGGGAGAGGTGTCAAATTAAAGGTATCGATTCAAGAAACGAGGGAAAAATATAAGTTTTTCTAAAATTAAAAACTAAGGGGTTTTTGAGATCCCCGAAAAACGAAAAATCCCCATAAGAAATACATTAGAATTTAAAAACATACAACAGCTGTTCTGAAGTTTACATTAAAACATTTGGTATTAAATAAATACATTAAAAACATAAAACAGGTGTTCTGTAAAATAATGACAGTTAAAGTAAATTATATTTTTAAATAAAATCTGCTACTTATTAACCTATAAAAGATACACGTTGACACACACATAGAGAAACCTTATAAATGTGATTTTTGGAAGGTTGTATGGCTGTTCTATTAACTCTTCATACATTTATACTAATATCATAAAGAGGTAAAGTTTGTTTGTTTGTATGTAGGGGGGGGGGGGGGTAATCTCTGGCACTACTGAACAGATTGAAAAAATAGTTCTACTGATAAAAAGCTACACTTTACCTGAGTAACATAGCTGTAATTCATTTCGATAAAAACCTTTTTTTTATTTCAATATTTGTAAATTTAGTCGGAAAAAATTCTTAGGTTAGGCCTAGAATGATAAACCAACACATGTATTTACATTTATTACCATAACAATAAATTTAATAAAAGAACAGATAATATATAGTTGTTTGTTCCAATATTTCCATTAACAGCTGAATTCAAAATTTGAAGCAATTATTTTTGTGTTTCTAGATTTTAGGGTATTGTTTTAAAGTGTAGACCTGAGCCTTGCTGGTTCTTTTAACCATTATTAAAACTGCTGTTATGAAAATAATATAAGAAATAATTTGATTTGAACATTTATCATTATTTATTATTTTAATTTTGAGGTTATTATTATTAATCATATAACTTTATTATAAATAAAACATAACATTTGTTTTTAGAAGGTTCCATTGGGGGTTGGCGTGCGGAGCACGCAGGGGTCTCCCCTAGTAAATGTACAAATTTCCAGTTCTCTAGTCTTAATGGAAGTATAATAATAAACATTTATTGTTTCAGGGGTTGTTTCAAAACTTAAATCTAAATGAATTCTAGCCTATGTCTCATTCCAGGTCATGATCTATATGTGTGCCAAATTTCATTCAAATCCATCCAGTAGTTTTTACGTGATTGATTAACAAACACACAGACAGACACCATTAGATTTTTACAAAACAAACACACAAAAAAAAAACATTTTCACTTTAAAATTTACCGTTCCAGTTTAGAGAGGACTCATAAACATAATCCCTGTTACACTAGTAAAACAAAAAAATCGGTTGAGTAGTTAAATTATAATGAACTAGAAGGCTCCGCCCCCTGCTCGCTACGCTCGCCATCCCCCTCTGTGAAGCAAAAGCAAACAGATTACCACTAATGAAACAATGGTGTCAACTGTGGGAAGTATATACATTTATTTGTAAAGTTGCTGTTACACGCCCCCACCCCCGTTCATCCACCAGACGTAACTATTTAAATTGCGTGTGTTATTATTTATTTTATTTCCTATAAATCACTTGAAATTAATGAGTGATAAATTTTCAGTTCTCTAGCTTTAATGAAAGTATAACAATACACATTTTTTTTTATTGGAGTTGTTACTTAGCAGCAAGCGACAAAATGTACCGGGTGTCCCACGAAGAGGTCCCTATTTTTGAATTAATATATTAGATGCACCGAACACTCTACAAACCTGAAACTCAACAGTCCTAACATACACATATGTAAAAGAAATACACCTGAGTATCAGTTAATTCTGACTCATTAGGACAAAATGGCGGGATATCAAAGAAATAGTACCTTTTCGTTAAAATAGTTTTATTTGCTCAAGTGTTACAACATAATTATTGAATTTTAACGATGTTACTAAGCACTAAACAACGTTAGGGAATTAAAGATATAAGTAACTCATAAATAAATTAAATCTATTTGATCCATAAACCTTATTCAAACTGATGTCCATCGATCGCAATGCACTGATAACAACGAAATAGAAAACAGTCATACGCTTTGCTGAACAACTCTCGAGGTATCAACAACAGTTCCTCTTCGATCAACCTCATTAGTTCATCGTCTGTCGCAATGTTATGACAATAAACCTTCTCCTTCAAAAAGCCCCACAGATTTTTTTTTCAAACAGTCAAGTCTGGAGACCTTGGGGGCTAGTCAATGAAGCTGCTGCCACGACCTATCCAACGGTTAGGAAGATTTTGGAACAAAACTGCTTTGGCCACATTAGCATAATGCGGAGGAGCTCCATCCTGTTGGAAAAAAACGTCTTTCATCTCAGGCTGAGAAAGATGAGGAACTATGTGATTGCTTAAAACTGATGCATACCTTTCTCCAGTCATTGTTTGTCGGGATATGTCATACGACAAAACACCATCCTTGGTAACAGCAGTCCAAACTGTTATACCTGTTGATTTTAATTTCTCTTCTTGTAAGATATGTGGATTTTTTGTGTTATAGTAATGACAACTATGCCTGTTTACAGTTCCTGTTCGAAAAAATGTCGCTTCATCTGAAAACACGATTCCTTCATGCCATTTGCTATCTACGTCAGTCTTTTCAATTATTTTCGAACAAAATTCCAATCGTCTGTCAGGATCATCTTCAAGCAGTCCGTGAACTAAATGAGTTTTATAATGTTTGATTTTGTTCTTTTTGGCATACCTTTGGACAGATGACTTCGGTATCCCTGTAGCAGATTCCACCTTTCTTACTGAATTAGGCGTATTTGGAGATTCCATGAAAGCAGCACATACGATTTCTTCATTTTCTATGTTGGAGGATCTATGGTATTTTTTTGTATTGACCCCGTTTCTAGTAGGATAGTCTTCCACTTACGAATAGATTTCCTTGACGGTGGAACTACACCTGGGTACCTTTCCCTAAAACACCTTATTGCTTCATAATCATTTTCAAAGGCAATAGCCCAGGAACAACATTTCACTTTTTGCTCAGTTGAAAACGGCATGGTACATAAGACACTTTACAATGCAACTTAATAACAAATGCCAATGTTTATTACCAAATATGTTCATTGTTGTGGATACACGCAGTCAGCTGAGATTTAAAATAGTCTAAACAGCAGTAGCTGTTCCTATTCTAAATAAAAGTAGGTTTACCCTTAAAATACGATTGCTGATTTTGTTATTTTTTGTTTTTCCGCCATTTTGTTTGGATCAGTCAGAATTAACTGATACTCAGGGGTATTTCTTTTACATATGTGTTAGTCACGACTGTAGAACTTCAAGTCTGTAGCGCGCTTTATACGTCTGTCATATCAATTCAAAAATAGGGACCTCTTCGTGGGACACCCGGTATATCTATGATAATTTTTCTAAGTAACTTGTAAGAAACAACTGTACAAATTTTCAGCTCACTAACTTTAAGGAAAATATATCAATTAATTTTTTATTGTTTTAGTGGTTGTTATCACATTTTCACCCCTTAGCAGTACGCGACCAAATGCATATCTAGTTTACTTTTCTATGTAAGTTGTAAGAAATTAATGTACAAAATTTCAGCTCTGTAGCTTTAAGGAAAGTATAATAATTATTCTAGCCTATGTTACTAAGGAATAGTGTAGCTTTGTATTAGTAAAACAGAACTATTTTTTCTATCGGTTCAGTAATTCCAAAGATTGCCGCCTACATGCAAAGAAACATACAAATTTTACCTCTTTATGATACTAGTATAGACAAATAAACATACAAAATGTCTTCTTTGTGATATTGTATAGTAAAATAGATTTAACACGATTTTTTTTAAGTCCTGCTGTTTTGCACTTTAAGGCTAATGAAGACGCGACCTACAGTTTTACGTGGAATCCCAACCACAACCAATGATGTTTGTTAAGAAACCATTTAGAAAATTATTCGGGGTCAATGGGACTTGAACACGGAACTTTTCCATTGATGGTTACCATGACGATTGATAAAGCTTTCACACCTTAACAACCACGGCCATCGTGGCTTAGATTTAACATGTAAATCAATGCAAGTTTACAGAATACAAATACATTCTTAGTGTGTGCAGTGATCTACTTACTAGAGAATAGTAATGTACTACAATCAATAACTATTGGACTAACATAAGCTTACAGTACAATACCTGTTACCATCTCCCCCACTACACGGAGTAATTAATCAAACAGATTGCACCCCCCCCCCCCTACATCCTCGAGTCTTGCGAGACTGATGTCCTTAATTAATCTTCGCTTTACCTGCTCTAACTTTGTTATAGTCTAATTAAAATAGTTCTGTTTATTACGTATTTAAAGTTTGACTTGTTAGTTTCCTAACTATAAAAAGATCCCTTATTTTCCTTATGTAAAGGCAAGTTGTCCTGTTTAAATAACTGAGATGAGATAAACAGTGAACGACTACTATTATGTAAAATTCAGCATCAAATACAAAATCAGTGCATCTACAAAACAATAGAGCTAATAATACTGCAAGAAGAGTTTCCCTAATTTTCCAATAGGTGTTGTTACGTGCAAAATTCAAAATTTTTACACTATATTATTAGACTATATTGTGGTCAGTACAATTTTACGAATCGATTATTACCGTAACTTCAAACTTCAAAACTTGCATCTTCG
The DNA here is from genome assembly GCA_018207615.1 of Philaenus spumarius. Classification (NCBI taxonomy): domain Eukaryota; kingdom Metazoa; phylum Arthropoda; class Insecta; order Hemiptera; family Aphrophoridae; genus Philaenus; species Philaenus spumarius. The sequence goes on from JAGFPH010008874.1 coordinate 29,803, forward strand.
TTTCATCTCTTATTACAGTATTATCATTCAGTTAATAATCTATGCAAGATACATAAGTTAATTTTTTCTCAGTAGTGTTAAAACCCTCTGAGGATGATGACCATGTCATCGAAATGTACATAAGGGTAAGGTATTAAACTTAACTTACAATTTAGTTGTTTAGTTATAGATTTTGCTCCTTGTTTTGTGGTTCGGGTTTTTATTTAAATCAGTGTAATTTATTCTGTCCAACCGATGCTAATACAATACAAACAATTTTCATTATTATTAGCAAACAATTTCGATTGAGTCAATTATAAAGTTTTATTTTAGTATGGAGTGGGCCTATTTTACGCATAATCCCTATCTCAAAAACCACATTTTTTGAAGAAAAAGTAACTGGATTCCTTTTTCCATGCAATACATAAATTTTCGAATTTTGAGATATTCGACGATATAAATTTAAAAAAAAACATTATTTATTACATTCGCTATTTTAATATTTTACCACATCTGAAATTATTATATTTTATAATTTCGGAAGCATTAGTTTAATTTTGTAATTAAAAAAATGGCAGATATACGAAAACTAAAACTTTTCAGACCTATATGTTCATATAAATAATACACAATTTTAATAGAATTACAATGTTTTAAAATTAGAATACTTTCTTAAGGTTTCTCCGTTTCTTATAAGTGTCTTCTTCACCTTGAGTGACATAAACATACACTCCTTAGTAAAGTGTAACGGACGTAGTTTTTTAACAGAAGAAGTTGTAAAACCTCTTAAAGGATGTGTGCTTTTGTCTTATACCACATAAATGAAAGAATCGACATCAAATCTTTCTATAAAAGGTTTAATTAAGTAAACTTTGATTCATTTCTATGCATTTCTGGAGGTTTTATTTTTAATCACTAGTTTCCATATTTTCAGGTAATAGGTAAAAAAAATCAAGTCTTTTTAATAATTTAATGTTATTATGCTGATTATTCATCTATACAGGGGTGACAAAAAGTCCCGGAACAACCCAATATCTTTTTCCAGGTTCCACTTACACAATTGAAACTTTGCAAATTGTTTATGGGTATAAAAAACTACTTTTTTAGAATATGGCTGATTTTTCACCTCCTCAGGGGGACGGCCCTTCAGGAGTCGGTGAAAAATCTTAAATGTAAGCATGGGTTGTTATACATATCATTTTTTTAAGGTCTTGATGAGACAAACACAACGACATAATAAAAATGAAAAATGGATGATCCTGAAAAAAGTTATGGCTGTTCAAAGTTTTGATATGCTGCATGTTAAATGAGCCTTATTCTAAGTTTAATTTATTTTTACATTGTACAAAAATCAACTGTAGCATAAACAAGTAGTTCTTTATACCCGTAAACAATTTGCAGAGTTGAACGTGTAATACATGGAACATAGCCGTCCCCCAGAGGAGGTGAAAAATCAGCCATATTCTAAAAAAGTAGTTTTTTATACCCATAAACAATTTGCAAAGTTTCAATTGTGTAAGTGGAACCTGGAAAAAGATATTGGGTTGTTCCGGGACTTTTTGCCACCCCTGTATATTAAAAGCCAAATCCACTGACTCACTGATCACGATTTCTCCAAAACTACTGAACGGATTGGAACGAAATTTGGTATGTAGCTTCCTCTAGGGCCATAGGTGCTCTCTAAGAAGGGTTAAAAAAATTCGAAATTTTAGGGGGTTTGGGGGAGTCAAAGTTACTAAATCACGATTTTTTTAAACTACTGAACGGATTAGAATGAAATTTGGTATGCAGTTTCTTCTAGGGCCGTAGGTGCTGATAAGAAAAGGTTAAAATAAATTGAAATCTAAGGGGGGGGGGGTCAAAGTTACTAAAAACCATTTTGCTAAATTCACCGAACGGATTGGAATGAAATTTGGTATGTAGCTTCATCTAGGGCCCTAGGTGCTCGCTAAGAAAGGTTTTCAAAAAATTCGAATTTTTAGGGGAGGTTTAGGGGGGTCAAATTTACTACAAATCGCCATAAGAAATACATAGCGTAATATATTTATTGATATAATATATTTTTTGTTAATATATATTTATTTTTAATTTATCTATCCGTGCAAAGCCGGATCGGGAGAGCTACTTTATAAATAGAATCAAAAACAGAAATTAGGGATGAATGTTTTAATGATCTCCTGACTTTCGATTCAAGCCAGTTGTGGCGATACTAGCCAACTTACAAAAGTCATCTCGTGCACTCTGTATTAAATGTAGAGTAAAGTAAAGTTACGCGCATACTGCACCGACCGTACGACCGATGAGGACGGGTCGGACATATTTTACAAGGTGCTACCATGTCAGTGGCAAGAAGAGGAAACCATTTGTGTACTCGGTCTCGTCGAGTGCGGTTGTGTTGACGCTGTTTCTTGTGTTGTAACAAAGTGCGATGAAAGTTGATGGCCAGCTAGCTATAGTATGTGCACTTCTTTTGGAGGAAGAGGAAAATCAAGAAAAGAAACTTCGATGTTGAAGAGAGATATTCAATTAAAAAATTAAAACCAGGTCTTGAGTTATTAAAATAGTACAGGATGTCCGATATTATATAGCTCTGTAATATTGTATACCAAAGAAACAAGTACGCCTACATCCACCTCTTCACCACAGTAATCAAAACTCAAATGGCGACTAGTTCTGTTCCGGTCGGTCGTTCCGGTGGGGCCCGCTAACATAGACCGGTACGACAAGCACGGCACGCAGCGGCAGTCAGTATATAGACACGTACCTCCATAAAGAAACATGCATTTGACTTTTATAAAAATCCCGGTCGGTGCAGTGTGCGCGCGCAGCTTAAGTGGGCGATTAGCAGACGCTGAGACTGATGTTTTCAGTTCAGCATTTTCCGTCCCTCCCGCTTCTCCCCACAAGAAAACTGACTGTGTAAAAAACTGGAGTTTTTAGGTAGGGTGAAGAAAATATTTAACTCACCCTGTTTAATATATAGTGCATAGTGTTAAATATACTAAACTTATAGAAATCGTCAGTAGTCTTGGTTTCCATTTCCCATACTGGGAAAGGTGAGCTACCAAAATTCTAAAACATGGGCGTTGTTTTACTTAAAATTGAAAATATGGTCTTTAATAATTTGTCTTTATAAAATATCTACCGGATTGGCATCACTGATTCACATCCAGTTGTTCTATAACATAGGGGGAAAATGGATTAGGCCTACATTGGGAATAGAATCAATTTATAATTTATTCAAATTTATCTTAGCTGCAATTTTCTATAGGAATAAAACAGATAAATGTGCCTGCTAGAAATGATATTTGTCCGAGATATTGACATATTGATAGTCCTTTGAAAGTTCGATTGGTTTGCAATATTATATTAAACTAAAGGTAAAACATATTGAAAGTAAAACAATTACGTATCGTTTGTATTGAGAATACTGCCGCACCCAGCGTTACCCATGTTAAAAATAAAGAAATGATTAAATTTTGAAATTGAAACTTATTTCGATTAGATAGCAAAAATACATTTTTACAAAATGTACAACTAAATTTCCTGTTTATATTCTCTACAGAGTAAAAAATCTCTGTAATATGTTGTGTTTCTCATACTTTTTTAATCGACATAGCCAGTGTATGCGTAGAAATGTTGGATTCTTTCTAATTTCATGAAGGACCTATTCCTATAAAAGTTACAATTATTAAAAGAATTATATCTGAAAGAACTGCATAATCGCGTTAAGTACAATCTTTTGCCAACCCTAGAGTTGACTCAACAATTACTACGTTCGTTGAGAGGTTTCGGAGATACTCCATCTTTTAAAACTATTATATTAGTATTGCCTGCCAACTCTACGTAGGCTATTCCTGTGGATCTTGTTCATGGGGAACTTTAAGCCAGTCAAGGGAAGGCTTGAACTTTGTATTTACCGCGACCAGACATGTTGATTGTTGAAGATCCTATCTGTTAATCTGAAAAGTGCTAGAAAGTGTGTTCTGGAAGATGTATTTCCAAAACGCATCAACTAATATAATTTTTAAGCCTACCCTAGAATTTTCAGAAATTAGTACTCAATTTAATTAATAGGTACATTTCTAAAATCTATACTAATATTATAAAGAGGTAAAGTTTGTTTTTTGTTTGTTTGTATGTAGGGGGTAATCTCTGGCACTACTGAACCGATTGAGAAAATAGTTTTACTAATAAAAAGCTAAACTATCCCTGAATAACATAGGCTATAAATTCATTTTGATAAAAACCTTTTTTTATTTCAGTATTTGTAAATTTAGTCGGAAAATTTCTTAGGTTAGGCCTAGAATGATAAACCAACACATGTAGGCCTACTTACATTTATTACCATAGCAACCAATTGTATAAAATAACTGATAATGTAGCTGTTTGCACCAATAATTCAATTAACAGCTGATTTCAAAATTTGAAGCAATTATTTTTGTATTTCTAGCTTTTAGGTTAGGGTTTTGAAGTGTAGACCTGAGCCTTGCTGGTTCTTTTAACCATTATTATAAATGCTGTTATAAAAATAAATATAAGAAATAATTTAATTTGAACATTTAAAATTATTTACCATCTTAGTTTTGAGGTTATTATTAATCCTATACCTTTATTGTTATAAAGAAAACATAACCTATGATTTAGAAGGTTCCTTTGGGGGTTGGCGTGCGGGGCACGCAGGGGTATTCCCTAGTGTTCTATAAGAAACTAGTTACAGGTGTTCTATAAACAATTAGAACAATTTAAGAACGTTTTAGATTTAGGAAAGACTCAAGTACAAATACAAATATAGCTGTTTAGTAACGATTATTTAGCTGATTTCTAGTAGTATTTAGCTGATTCTACCACCCTTTAAGTGTATTTCTAACTCAACTTCTTCGATTATTAATTTCAGCTAACAAAATAAAATTACTTATAAATACATAGGGAAATTACACTTATAAATCACTAATTGAAGTGATAGCCTATATTTTTCTTTTAAACGTATTCTTTTTAAATACCTATATTGCTTCCTTCATTCTTTTTAAAAGATAAAAAAATAATTTAAACCTGTGCAACACAATTCATTTTTTTAAATTAAAAACTTAATATTTATTAACTACTGTATTTTTTGTAGATAACATTTTTGAAATGTAATTTTGAAAATAGTTCATAAGTACAGTATTAACTTGAGAGGATTTGTCTTTACAAAGTGGAGGTCTTTTGGCATGGTTTATATCTTAAGAAACAAGGACGATGTAAGTGATATTAATGATAAAGCTTATTAATCTACAAGATAAGGCATGATAAAGCAATAACATTTTCATTGACTAATTACACGAGAGTGACAAAGGGAAATAAACAGAGAGGAGGGGGGAGAGAGAAGGGTGGTGAGTTTGATTGATCGTTTAATTATCGGGCAAAGTTAGATTCCTCTAGTTTACTTCATCTGTGAAAAGGGGAGAGAAATACAGAAAGAAGCTTTACTCAAGTAGGTTAAACACACATTTAGAGATAAAATCCTTTATTTGAGAAAGAAATCTCATCCAACTAATTACCACTTTAGTTGGATATATTGTTATACTCTCAATATTACAAATAGCTCTTATTTTTAAGACTGAGTTTCTAATTTAGTTAATTTAATGATTTAATGAGTACTATTTAGTTTTACTAGCTTATGTTATTAATTTATTGCTGATTTAATAAAAGTAGAATTCGTTCTATTTAATTTAAATGTAATAAACTGATTATTGTTATTGTATAAATTCAATTTCTATAAAAGTCTAAGGTATTAATTAAACCATCATATATTTTACCAAAGATCTTTTATTAAGGTATTTTACAAAACAAATGTGTGAAGTGTAAATTAATACAAAGTTTCTACTATAGTATTAATTTTATGAAAATTTAAGAAGTACAATATTTTATATAAAAGATTTTATAGAACTATATTGCAAACAAACAAAAAATGTAAGAAAATAATTATTGTTGGTTGTTTGAAACAATAAAATATATGTAATTTACCTGTATTTTACAGTATAAATGAACAAAATGTTACCCAATCCTAAAAATACTATCTATACAAAAAAGAAATAATAATAAAATGATAGAATAATATTTTAACTGCGAATACTATATTATTTAACAGTTTAAGAAACTTAAGAAATACACTGTAACCAACAGAGGTTATACTGTCTACAATGTTAAAACAGTTAAATGACTTAAGATGTTAATATTCATTTGATAAATTTTGATAAAGATTATACGGTGTTGTCATAAAATATCAACAAGTTAGCTTACTAATTTAAAACAAAATCCTTGCAATTCAGTTATATTTTTAGTAGTTTTTTGTGTGTTTAGGTTGTATTAAGAAAATATCGGGAAAAGTATAGAAAAGTGGTGAGACTGTGACGGAAGTGTATGGGGCTCGTTAGTAGTAGAAGACAACTTTCAGACAGTAAATTTGATAAACAAATCTTTGATAAAGATTTATGATAACAAGGCGAAACACGCGATTATAATTCATAAATTTTAAATCTAGAACAACATTAGATATACAATAGACTGACAACATACAATTTTAAATACTATAATGTAATAAATAAAGAGACATTTAATTCAAGATGAGATTATTGTTTTACTATTAGTCTTATTTCGAACAGTATGCTTTAAATTCTGTATCATATCTAAAACACCGCTTGTGTTGCTATTAGTTTTACTCTCTAAATAATTAGAAACGTTCCACCTTATCCAAAACTCTATCTTCGTAAATAAGTTATTTTTAGTACTTATTTTTAATATATGAATTTTCTTTTTATTTATAAATCTATCCTCCTGGGTTTCAAGCCACAGGATGAAATGAGGTATTCATATGAATAAAACAACTTGTCGAAAAGTTTATACTTTGTTAAAATAACTTCAAAATCTCTAATTAGATTTTTTTTATATGTAGTAAAGTATGACCAAAAAGTCAAAAATATTATAAACATTTTCTTCAATACTTTTTATTTATTACACTTTTGAGGATTCAACTCCCAAATATTACTAATCCTAAATGCTTTTAATACAACTTGATGTATTTCAAACGACTCTTTGCATATTTTACCTATCAGTATGTTAAGAATTAAAAGATTATTAAATTCTATTATTGTAACAAGTCTGAAGTGTTTTAAGACTTATGCCATTGTAATTTAGTTTACCGACTAAATCACGTTTAGCTCATAATATAATAAACTAAATAATCATTACGTTTTTGGTATTTAAGATATTTAAATCAAAAGCTATTACATTACCAATATATGAAAAACATGTGATCTTAAATTATCTGATTTATAAACATGCGATGAAAAACAGATAAAATTTTCTACCATGCACGTTCAAAATGCACAAAAACATGATTTTTTAATATCTGTATATGAATTTCATTGTTTACCACACTCGTTCAATACTTTAATTGATATTAAAATAGGTGTAATATTTGGCATTGATGTTTTTTTTTTTACAACTGAAAATATAAATTTCGATAGCTGAAAAATATTAATCAGTATTTCCATTAATAGTTTCCTCTTATGGCTCCTAAGCTTTCCTTTAACATATTATATACTTTTTCTTTACTTCTTCACTTTGTGCTTATGATTATTGAAGAACGGAGAGTTGCTTCACATAGAAAAGTTGTCGACTGTTGCCAGAGGGGATACAGTAGATGTATAATTCGTCAGATATAGCAAGAGCTCTCACATTCGTTGGTGGGTTGGAAGAATTTAGGCAAGTTGGGACGCCGTCCGCTGGAGTCGAAGGGACACGACGCAATATACATATTGGAAACCCGTACAAGGGCTTGCAGACCAAAGTATTATGTTCAGAGCGCGGCAACATACTGAGCCTTTCTGACCCCACCCCCCCGCCACTCGAATCAACTCCGAGTCTACTACGCATTTCGAGGTCATGTGACACATTAGTTGTTATACAGCGAAGCATAGATTTTAGGAGAAGGTGGTTCAATCACCTTACCTCAGAATGGTAGAAGGTGTAGGAAGTGAAGTGGTAAGTGATGGGGCATCGCAAAACAATACATGTTAGGCCAAAATGTTTAGACATTTGTGGGTTTCAGTGCCATTTATACAAGTTCCTCAATTGTTATTATTTGCTGCTAAGGAAATATAAAACTACTTAGTTCAAATAATTTATTAAGATGCAACTTGTGTTTGGAACAATGTTTCATTGACATGTTATGATTATAATCGGCAACTGTATTAATAGACAAGTATTAAAATTAAACTTTATACAATAGTAATGTAGATATCAACAACTGTGTACAGTGCCGGAAATACTGTATTTCATAAGTCAATTGATCGAGGATGCAATAGAAACGGATAATATCGTGGTGAAATAAAATAAACATACAGAAGTGACAATTATAGTGATGTCTGCCAGTTAAAGCTGTAATAAACTTCTGCAATCAATATATAACTTTTTTTTCTATGCGTTATTATTTCTATACGTACGAAACGTTATTTAACGAAGAGTAAGCCTCGGATGGTTATCATGTTGTGATTTTCGTAAGTGTTGTAATGTATTTAATTTAAGTGTTGAGTGGTACACCTGATGATGCCGACTGTGATAGGCGAAACAGCGCTGTAGTTTTTCTACAAAACGAAGACGAATTTATTCGACCACAAAAAAATATTTATTTAATCATTGTCTAACCTTATATATTGGTTAGATTATTACCTTATCTGAGTTAGATATTTTCTTATTGACATCAAAACCCTTTTAAGTTGGTTCTTCAGAACAGACTTGACGTAATCGTTCTAAATGTGATAAAACTGTTATGATGAAAGTTGGTAATATGGTTAAATGTCGCAGACAGATTTTAATTATGAGTGAAGCTTCTTTTAACACAAGAAGTTACATTAAAGTGCATAAAAGTCTGAAATTGTTTATTGTAATTACCAGTAGTATTGCGAGATTTAAAAGCCTAGTTTGATATAATAGAAACTACTGTATTGATTAACATCTTCTACAAGTTGTATTGTAGAAATGCGGTAATATCCTATTTGCTATTTGAGGAAACGAACAATATTGAGAGACAGTACACAGTATAAACGGCAATAATAGTGCTTCCCCTACGAGTTAGGTTTATCGTAAAACCTCTTCAATCGATATCTCGCATTCAACTATACCAACAATGTTATATAATGTAAAGCAAACATTGCGTTTAAATTGAAACACAGTAAGAAGAAAGTCGTAAGTTTGTTTTACGTTAAAAGTGGTACAGTTCTGTTATAATTCTTTTCTAAACTCGTCACTTTATTTGTCCCAACAGTTTCTTTGATTTATTCATATTTAAAATGGAAAAGAACGACTTTATTAATGAACTTAGAATTTCTACGTTTTCATTCGTGTTATTAGTGAACTGAAAGGATTCTTTTCTAAAAGGTTTTCTTTAAAGGGTTTCAATTAAAAACATTTGTTTTATACTTTATTTATAAATAGTGGTACAATGACAGCTGAGAAATGTTATACTTATTAAATGTATTTTCCTTATAATAATATTTCCTCTCGTGTTTATCACTATCAAGCTATATTTCATTTGAAGTCTTCTATAGTAGGATTTCGTTGCCTTTATGCGTTACGACCTGTAGTATTGTCCGTTTACAGTTTAGTTGATATCATGGGCAGGCATTGCCCATGATATTGAAACGGACATCTTACGCTAGTAGCCCGCATGAAAACATCAACCTCAACATAAAACTTATTTAAACTAGTTATTAGGAATATGTTTTCCTTGATATTGTTTTTTATTGATATTTATATTTTCAAGAATAATTTGTACTAATTTGCAACATTAGTACAAAGTGAAAAAAATAGTTGTTTTGTTTACATTTATTTTAATGGAAAGTAAATGATTGAATATTGCAGAACAATAACTGAATAATAATATAAAAACTATAGGAAATATCTTTAAATTCAAAAGATGTTATCAAAATGAATTAAGGATTGAGAAAAATAACCACTAACTTTAGTTTACAGAAAACATCAGAGCATTATTGGTGCATTATCATGATTTAAATTCTGATGTATAGTACTGTAGTAATTAGTTGGAGAATATATTATTTTATTTGGGAGAATATATTTGCTTTCAGAAAACAATTTTAACCATTTGTTAGAATTGAAATAGCACAGCAATAGGCCTACAGCAATACAGCAATACACGAATAAAACTAATGTAATGTTAGTTTTTTGTAATTTAAACTTCATAATGGGGTTAAACAGGTACGTTTAAAATGAAGAAATGTGGATCTTGAATTAAACACTGAGACAAGGATATTCATAATTCAATGTGGTAGTGAATAGGAGCCGATGTAGTTAGGTCAGGTAGTAGCGCGGCAAGCCTCCATAAGGACCATGCTATCAACTAAACTGTAATACCAGGCTTCGTAATCGTCAAGTATGAAGAACCCTTTTCAAGTTTTTATCCAGAATACCATTAGTTTGTTAAATTGAAATGTATGACCTGAACACAAAATCTCACAATAAATACGTTTACTAACCTCAAACACGTTTCAACGACAATGTCGCCATCCTCAGTGATGCACGGGCTACAGTAACCAAACTATAACTCCTATAAACTATAACTATAACTCAGTTACAGTTTGGTTACTGTAGCCCGTGAATCACTGAAGATGGCGACATTGTCGTTGAAACGCGTTTGAGGTTAGTAAACGTATTTATTGTCAGATTTTGTGTTCAGGTTTTATTTTATCTAAGTTACTTTCTCACAAGTCAAGCTCATTAGTTATTTATGAAATGTATGGTCATTGGAAAACATTTTTAAACTTTATTTTACGCTATACTTAACCTACACTTTTAGAAGAACCACAATTATTTATTTCATTTAACCGCTTTAATGATACTCCTTTCATAGTTAAAATTGAATTTTTACTTGAAAGAGTACAACTTTATCGCGAAATCACACAACTAATCCGTGTATTCACTTCAAAACTTTTTAACGACAATGTCTCCATCTTCAGATAGTTATAGTTTGATTGTTGTAGCTAGTGTTTCATTGAAATTTAATTCTCTCAAGTCAACAGCAATATTTATTTTTATTTTAAAATTTTTGTTCAAATACAGTAATAACGTTTCATCTAAATCAAATAAACAATTTTGAGTTAAACTTTTACAAATTAAAACGACTATTAAAGTAAACAAATTTCATATTAGAAAAAAAGTTTAATTGGGGTGAAAATAGCGACGTGATTTTCGTATTAATGAACAACACATGAGATTTGTAAATTATTTTTCATCATAGTATTTAGTGGTTACACGTGGTTTTGATAACAGTCTTCGCGATAAAAATAGGTAATATGTTATGAACCATGCGTGGAAAGCTAAATACTTTGAGTTTGACCTGACTGAGTCGTCTACGAAGAAAGAATTTCATTTTGCTTTGTGCAGTTATTAATTTAAAGTGATTGTAACTAATTTTTGTGCGTATACGAGGTATGATAAGAGAAATTTAGATAACCCTGTAGTTGGTTGTAAATCACAGTTAGGCAGAAAATCTGTGAGTACTACCGTAAATGAAATCATTCGGAAAACATCGTGTATGAATAGGTTAAGTTTAGTTTTTCTGATGGAAGGAAAATCAGCTGTGCAATAGTTTGATTGGACTTTGAACAAACGGTTACCAACTTCAGAACTGAAATATTTTTAGTGATTAGGACTATTACGTCATCTTTCGGTATCCGTCATCAGATTACACGGGCCGTGGACAATTGTTTACCTTTAAAGGGGTCATCAATATTTGTGTTCGAGTTTAGTGATCTATTTGTATTATGCGGTGTGTAAATAGACCGAACGGCGTTAAATAGGCTGATCAGGGTAAACGTGGGTACATTGACCCAGGGAAGTTAAGTCAAATTAATTAAATTTCCATTTTTAAATTTTTTACTTCTTGAAGTGTTAAAACAATAGAAACTTTAATGGGATTTAAATGGATTGGAGATCTAGTAAAAATAAAAATTCATATATTTACACCTAACTTTTCTACCTTAAGCAACGTTGTTTTTCTTCTTCTAACATATAAATCTAACTAATAATCGTTTTTCTATTAATAATTGAAGTGTGTTTATCACAGCATTTTATCATGGCAGAATTTGATATAAATAAAGTAAGTTCGATGTTTGATAAGTTGAAGGCTGAAATAAAGATTGATCTAGAAGAAGTGGTAAAAAAGAAATTAGTCAACTAAATATTATCAGTCTTTTTTAAGAGATTAAGGGTAAGATCCATAGTTTGGGAGTAGAAAATGAAACGCTTAAAAAACAGTTGCAAAACAGCAAGGCTTGATAGGAACTATGAAGCGTCAAAATAATTAGATTTTTTACGGAATTTTGGAGAAGACAGACGAGAATTCTGAAGCGTTACAAAGTAGTATAATTCAGTTGTGTAATGGGGTTATCTTGGTCGAGCTTAAAGAAGGGAAACTTAATTGCGTGAAAAGACTCAGTAACAGCGCTAAAGCAGACCCGTAATGGTGTCACTTGTATCTAACATCAAAAGGATACAAATTTTAAGGAATGGATCAAAACTAAAAAGATCGTCAATTTTTGTATCGCAGGATTATGAAACGAAAAGAATTGGTGGAAATCCGGAATACATTGTTCATTGCAGGTAAATCATCCTATTTGCGCAAGCATGGTTTTGTTATAGCCAATAAGTTTGAGAGCTATGAAAAACTAGTTGGCACTTACAAGAAAGGGGAAATAATTACTCAGTTAAAAGAAGGTGATCAAGCAAAGTAGAGGAAAAGGCGTGACAAGCAAAAAGAAGAAGCTCCAAGCAAAGATCGGTTTTTTGTCTCAGAACAAATACAGCAACGTCATCTAAATCGACTGAAACTTAAAAATACCGACATAAATTCCTTACCCACTGATAGCATAGGTGTTGTGGCGTACAATATATCCGGCCTTTATTAAAACAAGTAATTGGGATTTAATCACTTTTTTTTGCAAAACAACCATATGCTTTTACTATTGGAAAAATGTTTAATGAAGGATAGTGATTTCCTTGAATTTAGGAATAAGGTTTCCAATTATTAGCTCAAATTCATACCTGCGGTCAGACTTTTAAATTTGGAAGAGCAAGTTGTGGCCGTGTTTTTGGAATAAAGAAAAATCCTAAGTGTGATAGTTCATTAAAGTTCACCACTGTCTTGGAGCAAAATGTTATCGAACTTAATTGTAATTCCTTCCGTATATGTATAGTTCCGGTGTAAATAAACTGCAATGCTTGCACTGAGGATTTTGATAGACTGTATTCTATGTTGGCACAGAATGGCAATACAAAGTTTGTATTGGTTGGTGACTTTAATGGCAGAGTGGGCACGAAACAAGTAATCCCAGAAGACTTGTTAGAGAGTAATCATCATTAGTTCTAGCGGGTAGAAATTCAAAGGATAATAAGCTGAACTCTAATGGAAGTAAACTGTTAGCGACTTTTGAGGATTTTAACCTGGTATTCTGAATGGGCGCATGGTTGGAGACGAAGAGGGAGAGCTTACATGTCTTGGCTCTCAGGGCTCCTCGGTAATAGATATGTGTATAGTTTCTTTGGAGTTATTGAAGTATATTGATTTTTTCCATTTGATCTGATCATATGCCTATCAAATGAAGGTCGCAACGGGAAGGAAGGTCGTAGACCACTGTGATATTATTCCAGTTCTTCCGAAACTAAATTAGAGTATTTAAAATGCGAAGGAATGGGATAGCAAGATAAACACAGCAATTGGTGAAAAAATATGGACGGGATACCCTCAAGAGGATAGTGATTCTATAACTGACATAGTTCAGCAGTACGATAAGAAATAAGTCTGTAAAACACAATGCTTTAAACAAGTCTGGTTTGACATAGAATGTTATAGATCACGAGGTAAAGTATTCAAGCTTTTAAACTTGAATAGAAGTAATAACTCAACTGAATTAAACAACAATATTGGGATTGGAATAATTTTATAAAAGAATGTGTGTGGATAAAAAAAGAAGAATATTGTCGTAATTGAATAGTACAACTAAATGAAGTGCAAGACGCTGGTCAGTTCTGGAAGCTGGTACGTATATTGAAAAAGAAATCATTTCTGACGAACAACAGTATTACTGCTACAGATCGGGTAGAACGTTTTAGAGGGCTCCTATACCGAAGAATTAATACTTGCAATGTTTCCTACGCCGAATCTTTTATAAGAGATGCAATTTTGGATGCTCCTTTTCAAATGGCTGAATTGTTTGCAGTGGTTGGGAAGATCAAGGACAATAAAGCTCCTGAGGATGACGAGCTTTTTTAATATACTCCGCATTTAATGATGCAGAAGATGTTGCAGGTATATAACGCAATTTTTGAAACTTATTCTTTGCCAGAAAGTTTTAAGAGATCTTTCCTATCCACAAGAAGGACAATCTGAGTGAAACTTCCAATTACAGACGATTGCCATTTAATAACGTGATTGGCAACATTTTTACTAGTCTAATACTGAATAGATTGACTCACAGCCGGGGCAGAGTGAAGGAATTCCAGGCTGGGTTTCGCAAGTCGTACAATAGACAATAGTACAAGAGATAACATACATAATTTGATAAGTATAGTGAAGCTTAAACTGAGTAGTAAAGTGTTTACTTTTTTTGTGGATCTATCTGCGGCACTTGATAGAGTGGACCTTTTTGCACTGTTTTGTGAGATTACGGAGTATGGTATGTCAACAAAACTGATAAATATTTTAAGAAAATTACATAAAAATATACGTGCAGCTGTGTGGAACGCAAAGTCCCTATCTAGAGAATTCGAATCATGCACTGATGTCAAACAGGGGTGTTAAAAGTCCGCTACTATTTGCTTTGTTTATTAACGATATTGATAACGAGTTGGAGGGAGGAGTAAACGTTTCGGGTACAATCATTAAACTCTTAGCGTTCGCAGATGATATTGTTTTTCTTGCTTAAGATAATCGCACTTTGCAGAATATGATCAATGCATTTCATCAATATTGCTTAAAATGGAACCTTATTGTAAACCTGGATAAATAAAAGATTCTAGTATTCAGGAATGACGTAAAACCAGCAAAGCATGAGAAGTGCAGTTACGGGGAACAACAAATCGAAGTGGTAAATCCTAGGCATTACACTGCCAGCTTAGTTGTCTCTGGAGGAGCATTTTAGGAATAAATTTTCTTTCAATTAATTTAAGACTATAATTTTAAACAATAACATATCATTTGAAAGGAAAATGGTAATTTTCAATTCTGTCCTCAGATCGATAATAAGTTACGGTGCCCAGGTGTGGGGATATAAATTATATGATTCAGTGAAAGTGATACAGCCCTTTTTTATAACGAAAATTATTAATTTCCTGATAATGCTCCTAATTACACTTTGTTTCTTGAAACTAAAACATATCTTATTGCTGTGTATACAATCAAATTGCATTTGCTGTATATAAAGAGATGTTTAAGTTACCTTCGTCTCGATACCAAAATCTTTTACTAAAGCAGGTACTAGCGAAAAAGGTGTATTTGTATAAAGAGTGGCAAATTTTATATGAGCTTTATGACTTCCAAATAAATGCATGTTTCCGAATTTTTGGATAGAGGAAGCTATAGACAGAATTAAGACTTAAATTGCATTAAATTACAAGTTATTGTAGCATAACATTGTCGTTTATTGTTTTATAAACAGTTGAAATTTAATACAGAATATTTAAAAACTGACAACAAATTGTTTTTAATTACTTGGTGTTTAAAAGCCGGGACGGAATTAATACATTTAAATAAATATTCGTATTCAGTTACGTCCAAACTGTGTTCCTTGTGCATCAATCTAGAGGAAGACATCCGACATTTCCTTGCTGTGAGTACCATGCTACCATACTCAAGGAGTTTAGACGACAAATCTTCTGGAAGGATCTGTGCAAGAAGTATTATATTACTTAAATGGAAGTCACTGGACTAAAATAAGTAAATTTTGTAGCAAAGCTGGGCAAAAGGTTTAGTTTAACTAAAAAGTTTAATTTTTAAGTAGTTAATTTTTAGTATTAGTATTATTATTTTTTTTTTATATTTCATTCAGAAATTTTTGATTTTCTTTCACTACTGCTTATAAAGAATAATTATTAGTTGATTTTAAACATTATAAAATATATTTTTAGTAACTAAAGAGTTTAATTTTTAAGTTATTATCATTATTTATTTTTTCTTCCTTCAGAAATTGGTGGTTTTCTTTCACTACTGCTTGTAAAGAATGATTATTAGTTGAATGTAAACATTGTAAAAATATAGGTTTAGGAACTAAAGGGTTTGGTTTTTAATTTTTAAGTAGGCCTAATTCATTTTTAGTATTATTGTTAGCTTTTTCTTCCTTAGAAATTAGTGGTTTTCTTTCACTACTGCTTATAAAGAGTAATTATTAGTTGATTTTAAACATTGTAATCGATTGATATGTTTTATTTTTATTTTTTATTTTTCCAAGGGTAAAATGATAACTCATGTAATGGCAACCCCTCTGACGGTCTTTGGAAGAGTATTGTCAGGAGCTATATTTGTTTGTATGTAACAAATCATTTGGTAGATTATGTTTAAAGAAGATGTATTATTATTACTATTATATTACTTTGAATTACGTAAAATAAATTGTGTATGTTTAATATAATAAAAAAGTATGGTCATAAAACCAATCAACGATTTTAAAATTACCAAACAACAATCACCAGGCTGGCCAAGAATATCAATCGAATATATTTAAGGCATTTGTTTGTCTTGAGTCCCAACAAATTTATTGCGCGTCAGAGTTTGAATTTAAAAATACGTAAGACAACAACTATCCAAATTATTTAATTATTTAATTTATTTAATTATTTAATCCAGATTATTTAATCTTTAGAAACCCTTACGATTGCACACATACAAATCCGACTAATAAGCTAATTGAAATTGAAAAGGTGTTATCATTACAGATGAGATAAAGCTACTTTTTATACAAACGGGTTTCTTAATTAACTATCATAAACTGTAGAATTGCGAAATTATTTGGATTTAGAATAAACCAAAAAAAAAAATGTATGCCCACGTAATGTGTGTGCAAGACGCTCCGTTGTAACACAAGCCAAATGTATGCGACTCGATGCATTTTCAGTTTTCAAATGGTCAGATCGGTTAGAAGCGGCTCTATTTCCTGACAACCTAGGGAAATTTTTAAGGGGGATTTTACTGAGGATGAAAGTTACTTATTTGAACAATTAAATAGATTGCATTAAATATTTTCTTAAGTTTATTGTGTAGCTGAATATATTTTCTTAAATAACTGAATAATAGATTGCATTAAACATTTTCTTTAGTTTATTGTGTAGCTGAATATATTTATTTGAATAATTGAATAGATTGGATTAAATATTTTCTTTAGTTTATTGTGTAGGTGAATATATTTATTTGAATAACTGAATAGATTAGATTAAAGATTTTACTTAGTTTATTGTGTAGCTGAATATGTTCATTTGAACAATTGAATAGATTGGATTAAAGATTTTCTTTATTTTATTGTATAGTTGAATATATTTATTTGAATAATTGACTAGATTGTATAAAAGATTTTCTTTAGTTTATTGTATAGATGAATATATTTATTTCAATAACTGAATAGATTGATTTAAATAAAAACCCGAACCACAAAACAAGGAGCAAAAACTATAAATAAACAACTAAATTGTAAGTTAAGTTTAATACCTTTCCCTTATGTACATTTCGATGACATGGTCATCATCCTCAGAGGGTTTTAACACTACTCAGTGTGATTTTGTCGCCACAGTGCTCTTTTATTTGTTTAACTGAATTGATTGTATAAAAGATTTTCTTTAGTTTATTGTATAGCTGAATATATTTATTTGACTAATTGAATAGATTGTATAAACGATTTTCTTTAGTTTATTGTATAGCTGACTGTATTTAGAATGCTAAATATAAATTGTTGGTTTAAAAATACAAAGAGAATGTTTAGTTTTTATGATTATAGATTACAGTGCTGTAGCTACATGTAGATATTAATAAGTGTTGTTAGTATACGACAAGATATATTACACTAAACATTATAAAGTCTATAAAGTCATTATATGTGTGCTTTGCATTTGTATTTAGACAGCTGAAAATAAATTGCTTAAAAATTCAATGAGAATATTGAGATTTTATTATTAATATAAATCCCTTACAAACTGTTCATTTTTAGACTAAAGTTTTAACAGTAAATAATGTTTTTTACGAAGGTTTCTTTCTTTCCATCTTTGACACTTATACTTTGAAGTTTATTTATAAAATGAGTCATTAAAGTTGGTGGTGGTAAAACTCGTTATTTTTAGAGGTATTTACAACTAGCCCATACGTTTCCTCTTGCCTTGTCGGCAATTTCTATGTCACTAAGCAAACTATCAGTAGTTTCAATTTTCCAAGTTATCTGGCGGGTATTTCTATTCCCAAACTACTGTCGTAAGGTTTTTTACAAGGCATCTGGCGGTAGTTTTTATGCCATTTCCCAAGGTATCTGGTCGGAGTTCCTATTTCCCAATATCTGGCTGTAGTTTCTATGTAATTTCTTATTTTATACTATGTGTATGTCATTTCCAAGGCATTTGGTCGGAGTATCCATTTTCCAAGGTATCCTGCGGAAGTTTCCATATAATTTCTCAATGTATCTGGAGGGAGTTTCTATGTTATCCCCAAGGTATCTGGCGGAAGTTTCTTTGTCAATCCCCAAGGTATCTGCAGGGACTTTCTATTTCGTTCCCCCAGGTATCTGGCGGAAGTTTTATGCCCTTCCCCAAGGGATCTGGCTGGAAGTTTCTTTGTCATTCCCCAAGGTAGACACTATTTCTATTTCCCCAAGGGGGAAGTTTTTATTTAATTCCCAAGGTATTTAAAGGTAGATTCTATGTCAATTCCCAAGGCAGTTGGCAGAAGAATCTATGTCAATTCCCAAGGTATCTGAAGGGAGTTTCTATATCAATTCCCAAGGTATCTGGCAAAAGTTTCTATGTCAATTCCCAAGGCAGTTGGCAGAAGATTCTATGTCAATTCCCAAGGTATCTGGATGGAGTTTCTACATCAATTCCCAAGGTATCTGAAGGGAGTTTCTATGTCAATTCCCAATGTATCTGAAGGGAGTTTATGTTTTCATAAGGTTCCTGCAGAATGTTCTATGTCGTTCCCCAAAGTAGATCTAAAGGGAGTTTCTATGTAAATTCTTAAGGTATCTGGCAGAAGTTTCTATGTCATTCCCAATGTATATGGAGTTATTTTCTATGTAAATTTGCAATTTACCTGGCAGACGTTTCTATGTCATTCCCCAAGGTATCTGGAGGAAGTTTCTATGCCATTCCCCAATGTATCTGGTGGAAGTTTCTATGTCATTCCCCAAGGTATTTGGAGGGAGTTTCTATGTCACCTCCCAAGGTATCTGGCGGAATTTTTATGCCATTCCCCCAGGTATCTGACGGGAGTTTGGTATAACTAGAGTTTCTGAGAGTAAAATCGTTGAGTAAGCCAGTAAAAATACAAAAGCTGAAATTGTGTACGTTTTAGGTGCCTTCTTAAAATTGTTTCTTTCAAAATGTTTACTTTTATATGGGATATAAATTATGAAAACTAGAGCTGTTTAAAATTTTTTCAAAAATCACTCCAAAACCTAAACTAAAATGCTTTGTTTTCCACTGGGATTGGAAAATACATATTTTTTTACATTATTTGTATGCAAAACAGTCGTGTTTGATTTGAAACAAAATGGTTAAAATGATTCTTTTGCTCCTTAGATGTACCGAAATGATGTTCTGTTGTACCCATATTTTGTATCTATATTTTAACCTACTATAGAAAATATCTTGTTTCAATTTCAAAACTTTACCAGTTTTTATATAAGCCAAACGTAAAATCAAACTATCTCATGTCCAAATGACGACCATAGGTATAAATAATTTGTCTAACCTAAAACTTCTAAACTAGATTAATAATCAAATAAGCAACAACTAGTATGCAAGATTGAAGTGGGAAGCAACAGATGTTTGATTCTTGTTTAATGTCACGCAAGGAATAGTTAGTTTTTATATTTACAAATATACTATTTACAAAGACACAAGTGCATACACAAATTTAAAAATACAGACACAAATTGCTTAAGAAGCTAAGTTATAGTTCCTGATGATCAGATATTCACAGAATTACAAACAACAAATAATTGCGATTCTATTTTAAAAAAACTCGATAGGGGTTTACATTTAAAAATTTGGGGCAACCCCCCAAATTTGGTTTTTGGGGGCAGGGGCAATAGTGACTAACAACTCAAAAAATAGTTTTTTGTAGCCAGGAGTCATGTCTGAAATATTATTACTGTAGCTAGTTTCGTTTAGGAATTATTAAACCGGTCCGGGACTTTTGGGACAGTCTGTATATGAATGGAATCAGAAAGAACTGTTCTATTTACCTCTATGATCTTTACTTACGTTAAAAATTAACTCTATGTGCACTACAACGAAGATAATTGTGATGTACGTTGGCTGTGCTTTTTTCATCTGTCAGATGGTAAATAACTTGATTTGTATGTTTTCTTTGATTATGACCCATATATTATGCTGTAGCACGTGATTGTTTTGGCATTTTAGTTATTTTTATTGTGAAAAATTGTGATTATGAAGCGAGTACATTCACTTGTTAGCGATGCGTATATTCCTATGACTATAATATACGTACAACTAACCGCAAAACTGGTTATGTAGTAGCCTAGTTTAAAAAAAAAATTAATAACTTTGTAATTTTTAAATATAATGTAATGCAATTTCAGGTTTTTGTCCATTTTTAAGTGTAAAATTATGTTATGTGGACAAAATTGTTCTAGATATTGTTTTGTTGCATCATTTTCAAGAATTAAGTAAAAAAATATTTTAAAAATAAAATTTTTCCAAGTAACAATTTAAAAAAATTCATATCTAACATGAATTTACACTTATTTTTATTAGGTGCTACCTTATAGAACATTTCATGCCAAAAAAATCAAAAACAAATCATCAAAATTCATCAGTAAATAAATTTAATACATATTTTTTGGGAAACTCTGAAAATGTGCTGAATTTAGCCTGGGATTTTATGCACATACATAACAGATAGTGGTTGGGATTTTTGGAACAATTAAAACATTTTAGGTCGGGAGCCAAAGGGTTAATAATATAGACAATAATAGGACTATAATCAATTTAATCGTAATTGAATTACAAATGAATCACAATTAAACATTTACGGAAAACCAATGACGAATTTGATATAACACCAATAACAAAATTTCAAATGAGCAACAATAACACATGCATTGAAGGTCGTGTAACATACACAAATCGAAAATACACGAATTAAGTACAAATTTCAACACAAGTAAAGTTTGTGGTATAATTTTAGAAGGCTCTTCTTCTAAAATTAAAATAATATATTTTAATGAATTATGTGATAAATTTCATGACATATATAAATTTAAAAACATAATACTAATACAAAACTTCAATATTAAAAATAATAATGAAACTTTCAACAATACCCAATAAAATAGTCACTTCTACCTTCCATAAACTTAACAGAACTGTAGCATAATTATCTATCTATATGACGGAACCTTTGAACGTGATTTTCACCCCCTTCAAAAGGTCGGATTGATTTGAAACTTTGCACACTTATCAAGGACCTATGGAAATGCAATATTAATTTTGTTAAGTGTAGTAAGTGAGCACTGATCATGGTCCCCAGAACACGACGTGATT
>JAGFPH010008875.1:10852-21813 GCA_018207615.1 Philaenus spumarius
TAATGACCTTACTCTTTGTCCAAGGTATTTTTAGAACGACTTTTCTATTTGTTTTTGGTATATTTTAGGTAGTCACTACAAGATAGCAGTATACCCTTGTGCATTTAATATTGTGTTTTTAGTCTGCCAAATGAGTCTTATACAAATCGATTCTAAATTTTCTAAACACATCATCCAGACTGGCCATAAATACTTCGCCATAAACGATACAATTAAAAAGATTACACCATTCTTAAAATGAAAGTCCACAAGTGAGTTGAAACAATTTGAAATGTATAGAAATTTGTAACATGACAAAAATAATTATAGAATGAAAACTTAACTTTGACACCAACGTATTATATGATATTTTATACTAATAAGAATGGAAAAGTCACCTCTTCTTCCGGTTACTGTTAGCATACCCTATACATTGTGCTTTAAATTCTTAAAGTTTAAAATATTTTGGAATTGGGGGTGAGTATTTGTGTTTTTTTTTTGTACGTATAACAATACAATTTTGCATTTGTTTGGTATTATGACAAAGGGTAGCCTGCTTTATATATGAAAATTACTGAGGCCAAAACAACCGCCAATAATTGACGGAACCTTATTTACTATTGTAAACAAATTCTCTCGTTAATTGCGGAAAAGAGAGATATTGAAGCCATGCGCTAAAAAATATCCGATACGTCTATCTTATTTACAGAAAAGTTTTTACTTTATAATTTTAGAAAATTCAATGGCGCAAATATTGACAAATGAATGAATGAATAATTCTATTAAATTTATTATTAGGATCGACTTTAAATACAACACAAATTCTTCGAAAGTAATAGTTTCAGTTGGATAAAAACTATACAAAATATAAAATCTTAAGAATAAGTTAAGGCAATTAAAATAACAATAACTCTTTTGTCGTAATGCTATTATTCTCATTAAATACCACGAGTTAAATATTGTTCAATTACCTGCTGAACCATTCAATACAATAATATACTTTTTTTAAATGTATATTGTCCTTTAAGTAACAAGGCATTTGAAATAGTGTACTCACCAATTTATCTTAATAGACAAAAGTTAGTGGATTTTACTTACAATGCATTTTGCTGCAAAGATGAAGTACGATAATTTCGCCTTATCAAGATGGTAACACTGAGCGCATGCAAGCTGTAACTTTGGCTGTCAGGCATGCGTTCAGTCGGAATGGCACGGGGTTTCGGTTATGTGGGAGTGCTGGGTTGCTATATACTTGTAGTTATTGGTAAGTTTACGTAATTTTTAAAATAAAACACTGAAACTAACCATTAAGTAAAATATTAAATAAACGACAGCAAGTATTAAACAAAATAGAATAGTAATAAATAAGATGTATTTTATGTTTAAATAATGGGTTTTTAAACATATTATCAAGTAAACAACGAGATACTTTAAGTTTTTTGCCAATTAATAGTACTAAAAGTGTAATAGGTAGGTAAAATATTAAATTAAATAATTATTTACTTTTTCATAGAATTTTTTTTGATGACTTGAACCTTAAATTTAAATCTTTAGACCGTATCTTGGACACAGTAGATTTTCTCCGGAACGGATATAATTCACTGTGACATGTATTTTAATCACACTAACCTCCATATCATTCTAAATCTCGTAAACCTATGTCACAAAATTCACATTTTCAGGAGAGCGAATAAAGCTCATTAAATCAACGAATTTCTATGTAAAACACCCTTATGGATTAAACTTTTAACATAAAAAATTGAGTTTTATCAAAATAAACCTATGTTTTACATATATGACATTTTGCACTAAATTATTTGATGTTTTTTACTTCATAGGCCTACTATGTTTTGCGCTAAATAACTGCACATTTAGGACAGTTCAATATATATAAATCAATACACAGGTTCATTTTACACGTTTTTTTTTGTTATTACAATAATTAGAACTGACAAATTTTCTATTATTTAACTGAACTGGTTTTATGGTTTAATATTTAAATTTTCTTAAACTACTGAGTGCAGCTAAATTACTATAAGTTTTAAAAGATTTGTATACATTGAATATTTTGTACTTAGTGATTAATTCAAGTATAACTTATAGTGGAACTATATTTGGACTTAGAAGTTTCCAATTGATAAAATGCATAATGATACATTTATTGAATCTCTAAAGTTGTCATAGCCAGCAAAATCATTATATTTTGATTTGAAATACTTACTTTACCAACAATTAAAACATAAATAATTGTAAATTTCAAAAAATAAACATTAAGAGCCAGTTTTATCAAATTAGTATTTATTTATATTTTAACAAAATTATTTGAAATCTTAGTGTGGAATTTTGAAGTGATGGGTAATTTAGGAAAACTAGATTTTAGCTGTTGGAAGTGTTTATATTTGGAGATTAAACTCCTTTTTTCAGAACCTTTTAGTAAGAATTGACATATAAGTTCTTTGTAGTACAAGAAAATCTGCTTGGCTAACTAAGATTGCTGTAACACCAATAACAGTAAAAGGTGAGATTCGAGGTTTTTCCAATTATACTCCAGTAATATTTTAATAAGCATTTTGTGTGCTAAAGTTTCATACTCAAAATAGTAAGATAACATTGTGTTCTTTATCGTTTAAAATGGCTTTAATTAAGAAGCCAAAAATATTTGTTCGGATTTTTGTTTGTAGTTTAAAAAAAACGAAAATTTTACCGGAAAAACCCTTCTAGATTTGATTCTAGTGGTACTGAACCAAATTTTAAAATGTGTTTTACTTTTTATTTGCACTTGTTTGTACCTGTGAGTCTGTACCGTCTTCCACGCGTCTTGTTATAGTTACTATTATTGGTTAGGTATATTGGGTTAGGTAAATTGACTATATGCATATGCAATGTTAAAGTGTTATTATATATTAATTTTTTGTGCAACTTTTGGGAGACATTAAGGAACTTGTGCCAAATATACGTTTCTAGGAATTATTGTATTTTCCGTCCATTAAATTACATAGAACTTCTTTTACAATTAAACTTTTTTCTGAACATTTTTAATAAGTGTTTTAAAATTATAAAAAGTTGTAACAGGGTAGTACATGAAAAATGGTAGAAAATTTAAAAATAACTAAAGTTCAAAATCAAAAAGTAACAAAGAGCCATAAAACGTTAATCTTCAATATAGGTAATTAAAATAGAAAATGCTTTGATTAAAATTCTGTAGAGAATATTTGACATTCTCGAGAAAAAACACGTTCCCATGCATACACCTGATTATGTTTCTTTTTAGTTTAGAGTTCTATAATAAACACATTGTTTTGTACAGTTTTTATCAACAGCTCAGTAATTATTGTTAAAATAAAATTTTCGAATTTAAATAGTTTTAAAATGTAGAGTACATTATATAGAAAATACAATAAACAGGAATAATGCTCGTTTGATTCGCAAGTACAATAACACAACAACACGTCATATATATATATATATATATACTAAATAAAAAGAGATATTCATTTATCCTGAGAGAAATTACGCGACAGCTACCAAACACAGTAGGCTATTACTATAGACTCGAGAGTGGTCCAAAATAGTGCAATACGAAATGTTCAAGTCATAATGCCATCGTCCTAATACAGCTGTATTATAATAGCTCAATTTTTTACCTATTGGAACTTCGAAAATATACTTTTTAAATATAATTTGATTTGTAAATAAATCTAAAGACCTGAAATTTGGTACATATCACTCTACATATTATCAGTTATATTATATAGAAAAGAAAAAATAATTGCACTGCCGGTATTTGCTCGTAAGTGGTCACATATTTTCGCAACCAATATTTTAGATAAAATGTTCTCGTAGGTGTGAAAAGATATAAGTAGATGTTTCCAGTATCTTAAAAAGTTATTTATAAGTTATCAAAAAGCTTTCTGTAAAAAGCTCAATTATACTATGCAAATTATTGCTATTTGTTAAGAAGTTATTGCATATTTTAAGTTTGTTTTAATGATTATATTAATTATTAATAAGCTTTCGGTGAGAAACCTAATTACACCGTGCCATTTTGAATAAAAAACATTACAAAAACAAGAAATGTTTCAAGTTTTCAGTTTCTTAAAATTTTATTTACACATCTTCACAAAAAGTTACAGTTATTTACACATATGAACACATGCAAATACAGAAGCGAAACCAATTACGTACTATTATTCATTTATTAACAACGGAGAAACGTAGATAAAATCAATTCAGCAAAAAGCATTCCAAACCTTTGGAACATTTTCTGATGGAATAAACAAGAAGTGAATGGCATTTAAAGTACGCTTTATTCATTGCTTAACGCATCAAAAAACAAAAACAATACCACGCGATGAAATGGGCCAGCGAGCATTGAGCATTTATTTTTATTAGACGAAGCTCAAAGCTGTGTGCTTTAGAAATATATTTGCTCATAATATCTGAAGTTGAAGGAACTATCAGCGAGATTTGTTGTAAAAATTTAAAATAAATGTCCTCGAGCAACATTTGAAAACAACTTTAGTGACAGAAAACACATTCGTGCTTCGTACGCCGACACTCTTGTGGCTGAACTAGTGGAGTTTTACGTAGACTGTATGTGGCAAAACGTTTACTTCAATATCATCAGAAATAATGAGGATTAGTCTACTAAACTGATAGTACAATCTATATTTAGCTAAAGTAATTAGTACAGGGGTATTTCATTAGAGCTATTTTAGTCTGAGATATGTAAACCAAACTATTTTCCCGAAATTCCTTCGTCAAATCAAGATAATGATTTTTTAACGTATTTTATGTTAAAATATAGTTAAAAATAACTATATCAGGCTCGTTCAAAAATGACTTGAAATGCCGAAGCTATCGGTCGATTTTAAAACAGTTGTCTTATCTTTTATTCTGTACAACTTGTTGCAATGGTAATACATAATTATTAATAATTCTACTAATAAAACTATGAACATTCTAGTTAAATAATAATTGTTAACACAATTTTATATTATACCGTACGTTTTGATTAATTTCTGATAATACTAGATGTATTAAAGTACACAATTAATGGAAATTATCTTTGCTTTCTTAATAAAAAGCTTCACAAAGCTCAAAACTCAGAAATAATAGTTTAGATAATTCTAATAAATAAGAGAAATCAATAAATAAACACAGCATTTACAATCGTAATTTAAACTTAACAAAATATTAATGAAGCTTATATTGGAGGTGTGAATATATGAAACGTATAAAGTACATAACCTAAACCATATTTTTTTAGATTTACCTTTTGCTTGATCCATATACATTATATTTCAATAAAAAAATATTTCTTACATTTTCAAAAAAAGTTTATTAATTTTACAAAACTCGGAACTAAAAATCTCTGGTAAAAATAACTAATGATTTTTTTTCACATACTTTACGGATTTTGAGGAGGCGTGACATATTCAGACAGGTTGGATGTTAGACAACCACCGTTTGCTTCACTTCAGCCATCATTTCCTCTAACTACATAATATATGAAAAGCTACCTTGTCTCTAGACGAGATTTGAACCTGAGATCTTCTATTTAGGAAAAATACCATTTTGTCCACTTGGCTAAGAATTGCTATAATAATCTTGTTAATTACCCATCTTTATTACATTGACAAGTAAAAATGAATGCTAGCACCATCAGGAGTGTTTGGTTGGTAGCAAAATATATATTTAAACAATACCGAGACCTACTTTTTTGTTATTGGCATACATATAAAAACGGTTACAAGTAGAATTATGTAAATCCAAGTTAAACATAATTTACAAGACTTTTCGATATTAGATTATTTTGGTAGAATATCTTGACATTGTGCATAATATCGTATAATGCAAAAGATATTAAAATATTAAATTTAGAAATTATCTTTGTTTTCTTACTAAAACATTAATCAAAACTCAGAGATGTTAATATAGATGATTTCAATAACAATACATTATCTTAGCGTTTACAATCGTAATTTTAACGCAAAGGATATTAATTTAGCTTCAAAAAATCAGTGACGAAAAACAAAATATAAATTTGTTTACAAAGTTTTCAAATTTGGAGGCACAAAAATTGCTTTGTAATTTTAACCACTCCCTTAAATGTTTTTAAATTCCAGAAAATAAGGTAGGCTTCGTGTCTTTCCTTTCGTGTCACAATCCCGCACTTCCTTCATTTCCCCACATTTGTGCTTTAACGATGTGCGACTCCACATTCCAGTATGGTGTGGAACTCGGAGAAGAAAACTTTCAAAATGCTGGCAGAATACATTTAGTTTTAAGACATTCGAAGATTGAAATATGGCAGTCTTACTACTAAAATGCTTACTAATAGCAGTCTTGTTTTTTATTATAGCCTTCTGCATAGAACAGTCAATTTTGCAAAAAAAACTTCAATCAATAATTAGTAGATAATAAAAATCGTCCTGTTGATTTTATTCCGGAAACAAATACCTTCAAGAAAATGAATAATTTACTATTTTTATATGTTTGAATTAAATAAATAATAATAGGAACACAGTTTCCAACAAAAAAAGTTTAATAAACGCATTTCGATGACCAATTCGTCATCATCAGTGACGGAGTTATAACTAACATAATAATAACATTTATAACACATAATACATAATAGTAGCACATAATAAATAACACAATAATAATAGTGACATTTATAACTAACATAACAATGTGGTTCTCAACTGAGGTAGGGCGTTGTCGAAATATTTACTGAGACAATATTTTACTGGACTTGAGGTAAAAGTTTCCTAAAACAAAGGTTGTTTACATTTGAATAATTGTACAATTTATTACAATGTTGATCGCAATGCCGTGACTGAAATAAGGTTTACCTGTGCACATTAATGAATGTTGCAATCTACTCATTCGTAATTTAGTGTAGTTAGATATCATTGTTGTAGATTTTTTTAAATATATCTAACATACCGTATATTGGTCTAAATGTGTTCCGGTGTAATGTTGCATTAAAAAAGCTCTGTGTCTGGTTTGCAACAGGTTTTTAGTCATAAGTTATTGAATAATCATAGATATATAGGAACACAGACACCAATGTCCCATAGATTATTATCTAACCGGAAGAATCGGTGTATTACGCAAGTTACTGAAGTTACTGAACAGCATTAGTGTTTGATACCATTAAATATACAGGGCTCTATAACAAGGGCTAAACCGTTTCTTTGATCTCGGCACTGTGCCGCCAGTTTCACTCTGACGTCACAATGCTGACACGCACTAGCTGGTAGTATATGAGTAATGTGCGCGCAGTAGTTTACTTGCTGTTGTAACTCGATGGAAAGGCTTCAGTAAAATAAAATTTAGATATTCTTAATCTACATAAAGTACGGATTCTAACAG
Organism: Philaenus spumarius; assembly: GCA_018207615.1. NCBI lineage: Eukaryota > Metazoa > Arthropoda > Insecta > Hemiptera > Aphrophoridae > Philaenus > Philaenus spumarius. The sequence continues at coordinate 18,212 of JAGFPH010008875.1, forward strand.
TATAAAAAACTTTTATTTTCACAGGTATTTCGAATTTTAATAATTGAAAATATTTGAGAATTATCACAGACTGACATGAAAAAGTTACTAAGCGAGGAAATTTTTTATTTTTGGGTTATAAAAAAACTTCCAGCGGAAAAGTTGTAGCCAATGAATTGATCTAAACTATCAAATTCACCGATTTGTGATAAAATGATTACATCATTATGAAATCGTTTTTTAAATGATTGCGAGGAGGTGCGGCGCCGAAACTCCCGAAGTACAGTTGTTTGATACGAGAATAACGTTTATGTACAAATTGTTATTTTAAGGTAATATAGTAAATCACTTGTTCCCGGGTAATTATGCCAGCTAGAAAAAAAGTAAGCATTTTATTTTAACATAAACTAATTATAATTTATAATTAAAATTTGATATTATTGAAGTGGACACAAAAAGTTAAGTTGGAGGTTAACGTTTAAAATATAATATCATATCAATATCGGTCCCAAAAATATAGAGTTTTCTGTTAACCCTTGCAATTGGACAGTTTTCAGCCTATGAAAAAGCACATATTGCATTCGAGATATCTATTACAATTCGATATAGTTGTATAGATATTTTTATATAAATTTTGATGGAAAACTTCGATCTTTCGTTTTGTGTAAACTAAACCACATTTACTGTGGCGGTTTTATTCGTACAGTTGTGGGAAATACAGACTTTTGTTGTATTAAAAACTCACTGTTCTCATTCTTTGGAAGCGTTTCTCACTATTTGGAAGCGTTCTTTATACCGGTCAAGTCAAATAGGATGTAGTATAGACTTCGTACGTGAGAATTTTTACTCGTTTGATTAATTTTGCGAGTCAAGTAAAACTAAATGAAATACATTTATACAATAACAATGTACACATATACAGTTCAATTCCTTGATTTAATCTCTACACTTTGTCGTAATAATATTTCATTTTTGATCAAACCATAATTATACAGTATTCCTAAATTAAGAATCAAAATAGGCATAGTTTTGTTAGCAGTCTTGTAGTAGGAACATAAAAACTGATGGTTTCAAAATAAGAGATATGAAATTGATATATATTTGTATACAGTTGTATTTAGAACTAAATTACAAAACTTTTGTTCATTTGAAAATAAATTACAAAAAATGTTTACTTCTTTTTATGTAGGCCTGAAATTCAACTTTTTCCTTTCGTTAAATTTTTTGTTTCTTGAGTTAATAACTTTGTAAATTTTACATCAGTAAATTGTTTACTGGCTTATATGAATTCTTTGACACTTTCTATACAAAAAAAGCTATGGAACACTTTTTGATTTGTTTATAATTACTAAATTTGTTGGTAAATTTGGGAAAATATGCTTGCACAAGCACCGAAATTTCTTGGCATTGCAAAAAATTAGCATGGACAGTTTAGTTAAGAGTTACCTACATTCAAAAACGAACTTACTTAACAATTTAAAATATTTATAAATATAAAATATAGTAAACGATTCTCTGGTGCCAAATTATGGTAGAAAGAATTAAATTTGTCAATGTTAGAATACAGTTATATCTCATTTTCACAATTCTCACTAAACATAATTAGTATTTATCAAAGTAAAGTGAATATCGTAAGGTCTAAAGTTTTGATTATGAAGTTGTTTGCACAGGGTTGTGGTATTATAACATACATCAAAGTTAGATATTCTGAAACAAACTATATCAAGCTGAAAGCACGTTCTGTACTATGTAAAATGAATCCTCTCTGATTTAATTCCAAATCTTCTGTTTAAAATGACGTTTGATATATTTTAAAATCATTTCTAAAACAATTCAAATCCATTAAATCTAACATTCGTGATGTTTCCTAATGACTAAATAAAGATAAACGTTCGAGTCAATATATACTTTTAACGGACAAGTTCATTTAGCCTATTGCCAGTATCGTTTCTACTAAATGCTGATTTAACATTTGAAATTATTTGTAGCTTCTATCGAATTTTGCTGTTAGTTTTGTGTTTAGCAGTAATCCATTTTAGTTCTTTAATAGTATACATTTAATATTATTTTTTATTTTAGGGCCTAAATTTAAGATTATTATTAATCCTACACATTTATCAAAGAGATTGGTTGGTCAAAACGTTCAACCCTAGTCAGACATTTAGTTCGAAAAAGAGTATACTTAACATCATTTCAAAATATGGTTAAACAAACAACAACATTAAATCTTCGATGCTAACTTCGAAAACTCCATTTTTAATATTGAATATTTTTAACTTTGTATTAAATTACAATTTTGAAACAAAAAATCAAATGTGTATTGCAGGCCATTACAGATATTCAGCTAGTAGGTCTAATACGAATTGATGCAACCTAGACGAAATAATAATTTTATTCATCAGTCCCTTTATCATTGTTAAAGCACCAGTAATTAGTTTTAATTATATAAATCATTTTAAAGCTTTGCACATGGAGTTTATTATCCATAAAAACCAAAATAAAAACTAAAAACAAACACAATCTTCTAAAATGCTTGGTTTTATTTTGTTTAATTTAGCCGCAATCTTGTTATACAGATAGTGTACTAGAGAATATATTTTCTCATATATGTATGATTTCTGTGTTTGGGCATGTTCACCACTATAATTTGATTCAAAATATAATAAATCATGTTAAATTTATAAGAAAATCCCAAGTCAAAAACTAAATTTACACAAATTTGTGTTGAGTAGGCCTATATTTAACTCAATTCATACTTTATTTTTTATGGAGAATCAAATTTTTTTAGAATTGTTACAAATGGCTACACCGTACATGAGTTAAAAAACAGTGTTGAATTTGGAATCACTTGAAACAATACGAATTAAAACTGTGACTAAATTACAGGAACTCTCCATAATAGGAAACATCTATTTGCACTGATAACTGTAAAAATATTTACATTTTAGATTTTTAAATACATAATTTCCAGTATAAACTTAAGGTTTAATCATCTACGTGTAAGCGGTGAATAAAATTTGCCAAATTAAGAGCGACAAATTACACCTGGGTTAAACAGTTTAATCCCTCCTCAGGGAGTGTTATTTGGTCGTTGTATATTTCTGTGGGGAAATCAAGAAGCGTTTCCCTTACTTGATTAAACGTTTTGGCAAAATTTAATAAATTAGTCATTATGCTACGGTTTCACGAAAACAGTTGTAGTAATAAACTGATGTAAAAATGCAACACATGTATGACACAACGACTTATAGAGACATAATTTGTTATTTTATGAATAAAGAAAAGTGTTTTACAATACACTAAAATATTTTACCAAAAACGCTACGTTACTTCTTATTATAAATCCATCATTTGTACTCCACATTTTATAATTCCACCATGGAGATCTGTATGTGTATGCAAAGACAGGTTTCAGTCAAACATACGTATTACTACTAAAATAAATATTTCACTTTAAATCATTTCTTACATCTTCCCTTTAAGTGCAATGCAAATGAAAATTGTTATATCATATTAAAACTTCATAAATGTTACTTTATTTTGTGTTGTGTTATGTTTTTGTTATTTGTGTTGTTCTTTTTATATTTTATTGTTTATAATGTTTTACTGGTTAGTTCTTTTTT
>JAGFPH010008875.1:21913-43139 GCA_018207615.1 Philaenus spumarius
AACAATATTTGTATTCTTAATTTTTTTATTTTAAATTTCATTCATTTTAAATCACCAATTTGTAACGGTTATGCAAATAAAATAATTTGACGAAAATTTAAAATTATTTTGTAAATATAAGTGGTTTTATCCACAAGAGTATTGTTAATTTTTGTTATTCCGCCATTTTAATTTGATTGATTATAAGCAAATGAAACTCGAGGGTAACTATTTTACATATCTATGTAATATAACTGTAGAGTTTCCAGTTTGTAGAGTGTTCGGCACATTAATTCAAACATAGCAATCTCTTCGCAAGCGTGCCTTTAAACATTAACTTGCGTACTAAGAACGAAACCTTCTCATATTATAAGAATCAATGGTTTAAATAAAAGAATGCACTCGTCTGTTAAAACACTAACTACAGGCTATCCAAAATCCAATGTAAAAATTCTTATTTATTATATTCCAGGCATAAGGCTCATCATGAAAACTCTTCACTAGTAATAAATTGGTACAATATACAATACGTTGGAAGCAGTCACGTGTGTGATCGTTAGAGCCAATCACAATCATAGCAGTACACACGTGACAATTTGTCCATTCGGTAACATAAGGTGAAAATAATATACTCGTATACGTTCAAATAATGACCAAGGTAGACATCTGATATTAGCAGTGCTGAAAACATCAAGCATGATATAGCCAAAAAGCCATTGTGATCAATGTAATGGTTTATTCGGTTATTAAAGAAGAGATAACGTACGTTTATTGTTCACTATCTCAACTCAGCCACTATTTATCCAAATTTGATTAACATTTTACAGATAAGGAGTTCCACACCTTTTCAAAATATTAGCCTACTCTATTCAATTTTGTTTTAAGTGTGTTATAAAAATCAACTTTTTATTGGTTTATTCTGCCTGAACTGTTTTAATAATTAAGTTACCTTTTAACTGTTCAAAACATTGTTCCATCTGTTAAATATATTCACGCTTCCCTTTCGTTGTCTACGGATATTTCGCATCAGTATACTTGCACTGCAAGAAATCTAAGGATACATACGATTACATTTTTAGAAAATTGGAACTGAACACACGTACCCTATTACACTGTGTGAAACTATTTCAAGTCCTATGTAATGTTATTTGAATTTCCTTTTTTCATTATTATTTTGGACACACAACTCAAGGGTGCAAACAAAGATCCAAACCGAAAATGAAAATGAAAATGCGCTAAACAAGCAGTCATTCAACAAAGAACAACCTTAGACAGTCACATGCGAGCGTCTTCCAAAAGGTGGTAGCTGAAGCGCGCTGAGTGCAGCCAGTTTAGCTAGTGTAAAAGGCTGCTCGATATTTTCTGTTCCTGCAATTAGTTAGTTACTTGTGAACTACGATGGTTTCCTTACACAGTAGTACAGTAGTTTTATTGTTTTTGTGTGTTAGGTTGGTAAGATGTTTGCTGTTGGGAACCGCAACAATACTTAATCGTACCCTATTGATTGTAATGAGCACGTAGAGAGTGTTCTGTTATAAAGTTTACTGACCGAAGGTACTTTGTAGAACTCCATTTGAATTCATAAGCATTCAACAGACATTTAAACCATACAATATTAGTCAAGCTTCGACATACATTTACAAGGTCAGCTTATCAAGTGATATTACTTAAAAAACTTGTTCACACACAAATAAAACGTTTATTTATGTGTTCATAACTATGTATGTTACGATATAAAATACGAGTAAAAACTGACTATAAATAATATTGTGCACAGTATCAAGTTTGTTCTTAACCATCTCCTCTTTTTGCGTACAATATGCCATTCACCACAATCGGTTCTAGCAGTTCAAAGAAGCTGTTCGTTTGTCACCATCTATACCCGATTCCACTTTCAACGTGCAGTACAGAGCGCCCATAAGCCATGTAATCCTTACGACAGTCTCAGCGATAATAGCCAACTAAAAAACATCAACTCCCATGCTACGCTCGGTCAGTTGACGCAACCCGCATTACAATAAGCGTGATGTTCGCTGTAATGGTATTAGCTTGTCTATTCTCCCGTAAGACTTGTACTGCACGGTGAATTTAATGCATGTCCGGGAGCATTAAAAAATCTCGTTACTAATTCTTGCAACATGTTTACCACTGCCATTATTATAAATCTTCTGTGTTATAAGAAGATGCATTTTACGTTATAAATTACGTTAGAGATAGGCCTACATTTTACGTTTACGTTAGAGAAGAACATTTGTAGCTTTAACAAACCATCCTTAAAGTTAGTTGAAAGTAATATGTTCATCTTTTAAGGTTCAACTGTAACCGCCCTAAAGAAACTGAAAAAGAAATCTTTGCCATGCCAGTTTCCAAAAAGAGGGATATTTTTTTTTAAGAAATTTCAAATTTTGACCATTGTTCGAGTATTTTATCACTTTAAAGGTATTTTAAAAGTACTTATTTAAATGAAGTTATGACTTACTGTTTCTCTTTTGGAGGTAGCTGCACTAAAAGTAAACATTGTTTATTTTGTTACTAGCTTTTTTATCAATTTAATGATTTAAAAAATAAAAATTTCACGGAACATTGCCGATGATTACCATTTTAAACATGTTTCTATTTGGACACTCACAAGTATTCTGATTTCAAATTTTTTTTAATGTAGAATTTTTTTCTAATGGCATTGTGGATGGTAACGTAACTGTAATTTTTTTTTACTTTGTCCATATCTTCAACCATTTCAAATTGGCGAAGAATTATAGTTAATTATTATGTAAAAAATTTTGTTGTTGTTTTGTATCGATAATTCAGCAGTCGAGTAGCAGAATCGATTTAAATTTTGTTTGTTATAATTGTTTGTAAACCGATTTCGATATTTTCAGCTTTTACATTTTCAGATGACTACTTCAAAATCTACTAAAAAAATAATATTTTGGTACTTGGAAAAAATAAGTAAAAAAATGCGTGTAGCTACTTTAAAATTACGTTGGATGAAGTAAATTTAAAAAAATAATATGCTTAGTAGAAATTTGGTGCAAGATTTTACGCTCTCCAAATGTAAGAAAACTGTATGGAGAGATCTGATCGGAATTAAAAAATTGTTAACAGAAGTAGAACTTCTAGTTAAATAAACTTTATACAAACTTATAACGCTAATTTGTCCTCCAAAAAGAGTTCAATGAACTTACGCTTGTAATTACACCGATAATGTTTAGTAAACAGATTGCATTACTAAATTACTAGTCTATTTCCGGTTAATAACATAATGGGGGTTAGAGAGGATTCACCCCTTCGCAATCACTATAGTGGTAGTAGATTTTCCCTGCCTCCACAACACTAGAACAAAGTGATCGTGATGGAGCTCCCATTAATGCAAATTGTAATACTTAAACTAAATATAGAGCATTTCTATTAGGTTTTAAACACATTTAACGTTCAGTGTCTAGCATGTAGGAGGGTCAACTGCTATAAAACTAATATTTGTTATTATTTGAAAAGTTGGAATGTCGTTATTAGGCTATGGTACGAGTCGAGTTCTTTTTAAATAAGACAAGAATTTAATCAAATTTATTACATAGCAATGCGTTATGAAAACTAATATATTAATTTTTAAAATTTAAATTGTAATTTTGGTATTGCAACATACGATTACTTTTTGGAACTAGATATAGACAATTTCTCACTAAATCGACTATTAAATTATTTGGAACCGTAATTAATAAAGGTAACACCTTTTAGTTTTCTAAACAAAAAATACAATTTAATTATGTTTCCAATTTAGTCCTACATTAATGATCAGTCATGCCAAAGTAAGAGCTTAAAATCACGTTTCCGCCAGTTTGTTGCTCATTTACTACTAAAGTAATATTTGAGTAGTGAATATATTTTACCCAAAATATTGTGCACGAAATAGACAAATCATTTACAGGGTGTCCCCGAACTCTCTGAAACCCTTTTGTGGATATGTTCCTGGGATCCAGACAAACATACTTCACAATACAAACATGGGTCTACGGTGATTATTTTTTCATCTCTATGTGTTTTTTTTTTACAAAATACTTAATAATTTTGGAAGTAGAAAGATATTGAGCTCAAACTTTGTACACCTATTTGTTGCGTAACCTTTAATCACTGTACGAAAAATTAGAACATTAATTTTAATATTTTCAAAATGGCGGCCGTTTAAAAGTTTTATTTCCAAATATATCAAAAACCGCTAACTTTACAAAAACAATTACAAGATTAAAAGAAAAGTTTACCTTTTTAATAAAAACACAATGTTTTTTTTATTTTGTCTGTAGCTCAAAGGATAACAGAGATATTGACAAAAAAAAGGAAAATGTATTTCTTGGTATTTGTCAACAATACCCAGAATTACTCTAGAAACAACATATTTTAAAGTTATTATGAGCAAAATAGTAAGTTTTTACTAAGCAACTGTTAACAATCAGCTGTTATCTGTCCATTTCATGTTAACAATGAATCAGCCGTTTCTTAGTAATGCATTGTTGAAAGAAGAGAGGTAAAAATTGGCTGGTGTGCATCATTAATTCGTTTTATTTGTTTTGTTCTCCTACTAATGTTTATATTGTGAAATATGTTTGTCTTGATCCCAGGAAAATACAAAAGGGGTCCAGAGAGTTCGGGGACACTCTGTATATAACTTAAGAGTAGTGTGCGCCAAGCTTCAGAGCAAGTATACAAATTATTACTTATTTTTAAGAGCAGGTTTCCATTTAACTCTTCGGACTCAAATGCTTATGTTTTTTTCGTACTACCTAAGAATAGTATGTACCAAATTTCAGCTCTCTAGCTTGTACGAAGTTAATGGAATTTATTTTTTTAGGGTAACGTAATTTTCCATTTAGACGGTAGTAAAAGAAATTCTATGGGTTTAATTTTTCTATGTAACGTTTATTAAACATATGTACAAAATTTCAGGTCAAGGGACGTAAAATAAAGAAAAATTATTGTTTTAGGGGTTGGTATCACCGTTCATCAATTAAACACCAATAATCAAACTGCGAGGAATCTAATTATATTGTTTTGCATCATATACAAAAATGGAAAATGTCCAGCCTTTATTCGCATGGGAGTTAAATGTGTGTTGTTTTGTGGTAATTGTTCCATTTAAACCTCTTAAGGGAGTCTGCAACCAAAAATGTAAAAAAAATTGTTTTACTTTCTTATTTTTTTATATTCTTTAAGCTTTAATTCAAGCCATATTTCATAAAAATCAGATGAGTGGAAGTATAATAAAAATATTGTTATATATAGTATAGGATTCCAAGAGTAAATCAGTGTTCACACATCCACTGCCACTGTTATTACTTATTATTATTATAATGGCATACTATGTAACCAATTTTGTTTTTGTTACGCTTTGTACAGCTGACTGTACAACTGTTCAGCTGACTGGTGATGCTTTTGCTGCGTTTGTTTACATTCTGCTTTGTTTATTCCATAGTAACCTCAACTATTTTTGTGCTAGTTTAATTTCTTTAGAAGTTTTTATGTCGTAAAAAAAGTAACAATATAACATAAAACAAAATAAAATAAAATGCATTACTTGTCTGTGGGGAAAATTGTATTGAAGTACTAAAAAACATGACATGGTGCGCGTAAGAAAAGCCGAAAAAATGATTGCAGAATGAGAAAAGAAAGTTCGGCAGCATAGAGAATTTAGACAAAGAAAGATAGAAGAGTTGTATATTGAAGAGGAGGACCCAAATAACCCATCCTATGCCCCAGGACATTACTAACTTAAGTTGTGTTAAGAAATGACTTTCGTTGAATTGCGTTTTTATGCAAATAAATATATTGTTAGGTTATGCATCTTTTTCTCAAGAACCAAACATGATATCAATCAATTTTTAAAAAATTCTTATCAGCTTAGGTATTAAAGTTCATATTTTTATAAAATTCTATGGTTTTCCTTTATAACTTTGGGTGCTATATAATTTTAAACATATTTTGAATAAAACATGTTATCACTTAAAAAGAAAATCACTACTTATCCATATTTTTGTGGAAACATACATACTAGATATATACAATATTACAAGATAATGCTGAAAAAAAGATACATAAAGTTGACCAGTTTTACATTTTGAAGATACGGCTTACGGACTCCCCCCTTTAAATGAAGTAACATAAATAGTCTTTAGCTCTCTCTAGCGCTAATTAATCACTATGAGTATTTCTTTTAATTTAAATCATTATTTATTCTCTGTTATAACTTAAACTGCTTTGGATGAGTTATCAAAGTTTATCTTATTTTTTCTTTTCCAGTTTTAGCAGACGAACAAGAATATCGATTGACACGCTATCTCATGGCAAACTACGATGCTTCCGTCAGACCAGCTGAAAACTCTTCCGAACCCCTCAAAGTTATTTTCGGAATCTCGTTACATCATATCATAGACGTGGTAAGCAATTATATTTACTACACTATATACTGACTATAGTTCATAGCAAGGTGTAATTTATGAAGTTTAGCGATATATCACTCTTACCGAGCTTGTTTATATTTATCGCGCAAAGCAGAGTTGATGGATGGGTACAAAATTGTTCCCTATGTACTATTACTTGAACGAGTTAACAATATTATTGTTATTTATTATTTCACTTTATTTATATCATGAAATTCTAAATATTTAATATTTTTTTAAATAAAAGAAAACATCCTCATACGGGCATAAAGCCTGTGCGTGGGGATCATTCCGATTTATTAGACACATACAGGGAAGTAGTATATCATTTAATTTCTTATCACAGATATCCATACTAATTTTATAAACCGAACTTTTTATAGTTTCCTGAAAACATACTCTAAAACCCACTAAATGACTTACTTAGCTCAACATGAATCGTAAAATAGTTTTCTAGTATTTCTCCTCGCCGCTTACTAAAATACACTCAATATAAATAGTACGCATGCGCAAAAGATCTGTCAAACTGGTTTACATATTTTCCGCATAAAAAGTTATCTTGGCCAAGTTATAGCACGGTTGGCAACACGTGGTTCTATAGTATTGTACCAATTGTCATCAACAAAGAAAATGTAAAATTTTATAGAAGGTAAGTAATTATCCTTGTTTGTTTGAAGAGTGTTCCTGCTTTCATAAAACAATGTTATATTTAAACGAAAATACGGGTGAAGCTTAACTTCACCTTTCCCCAAATCATTAAATAAATTATTAAACTCACACATTTATGTCTTTTAACATTAATATTGCATGCAAGACGACTGCTTTTCGTTTCAGCTCAAGTGAAGGGAAGATCCTTTGACATTTTTGTAGCAACGGAACTTAATACTGTAGTTTTTTGTTTGCATTGAAGTACATCGCATTTTAGTATCGCGATACTATAGTATAGTATAGTAAATATATGCCTGTATTAGTATAGCGCTATATAAAACACATTTGGTGTGCGGCAGCTTTAACCATTTATTATTCGTTTGATTGTTATAAAATAATCTTATTGATGATACAATAAAAAATTAAAAATACTTTAAACAATCCCATTTGAACATATCGTATAGCATAATTAATGAATGTATTACTGCAAGACAATCTAATTAATTGAAGGTACAAATTTCACGTTGTTAGCGAATTTCCATAGGAAAAATGAGCTATTACAGTGGCCCTTATGGTAAGACCTTATGGTCGGGAGTAGCAAATGACATCGATCATGGTCCCCAGAACACATTTTGGGGTGTCATTAAAAATCATATATATATGTAGGCCTATAACTTATATGCGTTCGCACTCTAGCGGCCGCATTTTAAGACCGATTTGGTTCAAATTTGGTACACATGTTGGTTGTCTACGTCGTTCGGACGAGTTCATTAGCCAAACAAATCCAACAATCGGAAGCACGTTTTTTGACAGGAAGTAACTATTTTTTGAGATTTTTCCTGAGAGAATGAATTTGTTTTCAAGTTTTTTTCTACAAATATAAATGTAGGATGTTATTCTGCACATTTTGTTTTTTACGCGACCTTATAGCTCACTTCGTTCCCCCAATATCGACCAAAACGTAAAATACTATAGAAATACCCGGTTCAAAGCCATGTGGTGGAATCTACCGTGGGGTTGGCGTACGAAGCACGCAATGCACTGTGTATTGAAGATACTCCCAATACGGGTGTGGGCAATGTTTTTTGTGTTGAAGATACTCCCAATATTCGGAATGGCGTGCGAAGCATGCAATGTATTGTGTATTGAAAATAGTCATAATAAGGGGGTTGGCGTGCGAAGTATGCAATGCTTTGTGTATTGAAGATACTCCCAATATGCAGAGTGGCGTGCGAACCATTTTGCAGCTTTTCAGCACCGTCGTGAATAGATCTATTTCCCAAATTGTTGGTTGAAACCCTAAAACCTAGGCCTATAACCTTAATTTTGGAAATTTGCTCAATTCACGTCAGCGGTTCAGCTGCGTGATCGAATTATATTATATAATTACAAAGAAATACGCCCAAACGTTCCGTATTATAAGTTGTACTAAAATGTGATATTAAATAACAACACTGTGTCAACACGTTATTTACTGAATGTACTGAAAACAATAACAATATCATCTGTCAATAATAATAACAACCACGGCTGAAAGTGATACGACAGTGATAGAATGTGACGGTGTGCAAGAAATTTAATATGTTTCCAAACAAGTACATATCAGCTATTATTTTTGTAAATTCAATGGGAACTCTACTAAAATCAATGTTCCTTTTACTTTAGCAAATGTACTGTCAGTACGAGCGGAGAGAAAACTCGTACATTTCAATCAAATTCTGTACAACAATTGAAGCCAACTGCTTTCATACAAGTAAATTCCAACGGACAGTACTTTGTGCTGAAAACCATTTGTTAATCAAACCGTGTAAAAATTAAGTACATACACTTCTACAGAAGCAGACCAAATGCCTCGAGAGGTAGTTAGTATACTTGAAGAAATGAAATCAGTGAAACAGTATCAGTGTTATTATCAGTATATTTGTACAGAGAAACTTGAAGCTAACCTGTAATTCGATACTTTCAACAGCCTATTATTAGCTAGTGTATTATTATCTGAACTATGCAATTCTTCTATGGAAATTCATCAGTTCAGAACATGAAAATAGTGTTTTTATTGTAAGAAAAGCCATAAGTCGTATTGCGAAGTTTAAAAAACACAAAGTCATAAACATTATTTTAAGAAGATCCATGTACTTACACTTCCTTGTATTTAGAAACTTGAAGTATGGTGTTTCTTTAATTCAAATGTGATCATGTCCAAAATATGTATATACACAACCACAGTACACACAATCCTGTGGATATCGTATCAGATAAGCAGGTTAGATTTATATAATATACTAACATTCCTCACAATCTGATGTAAAGTTCACAAATAAGCATTCTAAAAGCATTTAAAATTTAAAAAATTGGTTATTTTTAAAAACTTCCCTAAACATTGTTTCTATTCCTGGATGTTTTTGCTAGGTGGATGAGTTTTTGCATTACATTACTTACTATTTCATGAAAGATTTGATCTCAGTCTTTATAATTATAGGGGGATTCATGCAACCTGTGCTAAATGCTTAATGTGTTATCATGCTAAATTGCTATTTAAATTTTGAGTGAAGGACCCCCTTGTGCTAATGTGCTAAAGTGTTATTTGCTAAAATAAGGTTATCCTTAACTTTTAGGCAATTTTTTTATTATTCTTGCATTTCTGTTGCCGTAGGTCGGCTGAGGGTCGAATAGTTAATTTGCGCCGAAACTGTAATACCCTAGGCACTTTGTAATTTGTGATCTACATTTTAGATAAAATTAGGCCTCATTTTCTGCATGTTTTGGAAACATATTTTGTGTTTTTGTGATCTAGGCTAAATGGCTAAAGTTTAAAATACGCCTTCTAACCATATTCTTTAGTTTTTAAAAGAGATTTTTTCCCTACTTAATAAATAATAAATATATTTCATTTTTGGTTCCTTTTTGCAAACATATTTGTGCAAACAAAATCAAATACACAGGAATGTTCTCTGTACTTTTGTGAACACAAAAATGTATATCAAACTTCTTCGGAAATTAAAGATAGGAGAAGATGTTTATTTTCCTTGCTCCATCGTTTCCCCAATTTCTTCCGAATTATTTTCATGGATTGAAATTGTTATTATTTTCCATCGCAAAGAAACAGGTAAAACACAATTTTATAACAAACAACTTGTTGTTGATTCAAGCTGAAAACCTCAAATTACCTTTCCCAAGAGTTTTACGAGGTTAACATTGGTTTAGCAGACCCCAAACCATGCTAAAGTCGAGTGTGTTATTGACTCTAAATAGCACACTTTCTGTCAAACGAGTTTCTCGATTTTAACACAATTAACACGTTTAACATACCTTATATTATGTATAACCCTTGTGTTCTCTAGCATGTATCCCATGTGTACTGAGGGGATATTTATGAAGTTTTTATTAAATAATTGTGGTTGTAGTTATGTCAATTGTATTTTTTCTCTATTTTTAAGCTGCTTGCTATTTAAATTGTATGGTGTGTTTTTGTATTTATTATTTCATTAATGCGTGTCTATAAACTTCTTCTATATAAATTTAATTTAAAAAAAAACAATGGTGAATAAATAAATAAAATAAATTAGCCTAATTGTTAGGAACATTTTCAGCAATACCTTGAAAATTTCACACCTCAAATCAAAAATCGTAGTCTTTTTCAAACAAAAGTCCACTTACTAGTTTCTTAAAATATCAAACTATGGCCTTCCAAAGTGTATAGTTATAATTTTTCTTTCTTATTTTTGATTGTTGCAATATATGCGGATTGTTGTTTTAAAAATTGTATAATTTCATCTTGTACTTTTACTTGATTCTAAAAAATTTGTTTTTCTTAAATACTACATTTTTTCTAATTAGGAAAAGGCTATTATACTTTATATAAATATTAACAAACACAAGTAGAATTCACTCATAAAATAGCTCATTGCGTCGCCAAAGCAGGCAGTTTACTTCATTGAGTAAATATTGGCATATCCGTTGTCCATTTACTATTCATTCTTTTTTTCAACTCGTTTAACTTTTGACAGCATTATTTTTACTTACAGGAAAAATAGGCAATGCTTTGTATCTTGATTTTTAAAAAGCACTGTTTAAAAGTTATTTTCTATTTAAAAATTACCTCATTTTAAAATGAGCAATGGGAATCGACTGATTATTTTTGGTAAATTGTATCCTGATAACATCAAGTACCACGAAAAATTGTATGTCTGAATAATTCACAGTTCAAATTATTTTTTCTTTAAAATTGCGGCCTAGTTTAAAACTAAGTATTTTAATGGTGTTCTATATTACTGGATATATTAGTACTAGCAGGTATCCGCATCTTGGTTCGCAAGTAAGAATTAAAATAGACGAAAGAAGTATTGAGTAAATATTGAGTGCACGAATTCAGATCCGAGTTCCCTGGTCTAAAAAATAAAAGTGAGTTTAGTTCAAATCTATCTATGTTCACCATTAACACTTAGGTAGATACATGATCAAACATGTGCCAGTTAGCAATAAAACGTTGTTTATTCATAGACACACAAATTCCTTCTTTATAAATAATATATTTATTGTAAAGAAAAAGAATTAGTACGCTCTTTAAAACTTTTTAAAGTTACAAAATTTATAGAACGAGAAAAGTTTGTATCAATTAAAAAATATTGATGGAAAATAAACCACATTTATTGAATTTGATTTTAAAATATTGTAGGATGAAAAGAACCAAATTTTGACGACTAACTGCTGGTTGACTCAGATTTGGAAAGATCACCACTTGAAATGGAACGCTTCGGATTTTGCAGGAATCCGAGTTATTAGAGTGCCTTTCAACCGGGTCTGGAAGCCAGACACTATTCTCTATAACAAGTAAGTAGATTTATTCTGTGGAATAACCATAATATTTTACAAATTGTAGTTCAAATGTTACAATGTAGAAATCTTTTATGCAAAGAACATTGTTATATTCTTCATTAAGTTACAAAAGAAGAACATATACATTTATTTATACATAGAAAACCATATACAAGATGCATTTCTATCATTATGTTTTTTATCATGATATTCCAACATAAACCGCCAAACTTCTTCTTTCTTTCACAAACATATAATTAATTCATATAATTTATTTTTAATCAACTTGTACTTTTAATCACAACCTCTAAGATTGAATTTAATAATTCAACTTCTATTTTCACATTACCAGTCTTAAGTCAAGTATTTGAGAAGCTTGAATTAAAGGGACTGGTGAGATACGTTCTTAAATTTTAGTTAGTTACAAAGTCAGTTTGGTTTTCTAAAAGGAAAGTCTACAAGTGATGTTATTGTCAATTTGTTTGAATTTATAGTTCAAGGTCTCGATAGTCCAAGGTGAAATTTCCAATCCTTTGTCTCAGTAGATGTTAAATTAATAATGGATACGTTAATGCTGGATCCATTTGACTGAGAGAACCGCTTGATCGTGGATAAACATTTAACAATCCAATAACTCAATGTGTACTGGTTGCAGAAAGGCTATCAAATTCAATCGAACTATGGAGTCCCACAGGGATCGGTTCTTGGTCCTATAAGTTTATTTTGTATATACATGATCTTTATTCAACTCTTTTGCTGATAATCTTGTACAGTATGCAGATGATACAACTATTACAGTACGAGCAAATAGTACTCAACGTTTAGAACAATTAAGCTTTTATCCAACTAAATGCTATATGCCAGTATTTTATGGAAAACTATTTAACTCTTAATTAGGATGAAAACAATTGTATACATTTTAATTAGGTAATATGAATTCAGAACTGCGACATAGATAATGCTAAATGACAACATAATAGAAGGGTTGATTCTGTAAAATTTCTACGTTTAGTCACTGGTAACCAACTAACTTGGAATTATCAAGTAGATTCCATTTGTAAAAAAGGTATGTTAAATTATTTTCACTCTAAAAAATTTCTGGAGTTATTGTAGCACATTTTTTTAACACATTCGACAGCTTAATATGGGGGTTTTAATTCATACCTGAACTATCATATCATTTTATGGGGTGATTTATCAGTTCAACAAGTGAAAAGTCTTTTTATATTGCCGAAAAAAGTAATTAATGCTGAATAAATTACTCAGAACGTTGCAGTGATAAATTCGGGTATAAGTATATTGACACTTACAAGCATGTTTAGCTTTGAAAGAATTTTGCACACAAATACAAGTGTCATGCCACTCTGAATTAAGAGCAAATAATTAATTTTACTTACCGATTCAAATATGTTTTCCGACTATGCCACACAGGCTGAGAAAATATAGGAAGCTACCATCTCAAGATGGTGTAGCTCTCAGTTATATATAAATAACTTCCCAAACGTTTAAAATATTCAAAATTCATAAACGTCTCAGTTTTTGCAGTCTCAGTTCTTTTACTCTGGGGGGGGGGGGGGGGTTTAGTCTCTGTGAGTTTTAGGATCTTCAGTTCTTGGGAGTAAATTATGATGATTTAAAAATGTTTACTCTTTTAATTTATTTTATGAAGATGTGTATGTAATTTATTTATTTGTTATACATTACTTATTTTACTGCAAATTGAATATTCATTCATTGTTTTAATTGTTGATAGTATAATTTATAATTTTGCTAAATTTTAAAATTTGTTTCTACGCATGAGTGGCTTGTATGTAATTGTATTGTCAACCACAACGAACATAAATGAGGTTAAATTAAAGATGGTAAATACAACAAATATAGAAAGAAATATATTTACTTTATGCTGTATCAGACGCTATAGTAAAATTTAAAAAGGAACTAGCACATTTTAGGATAAGGCATACTCCTAAATAAAAACCTAACCTAAAAATAAGAGGTGCAAGTTATGTTCTGGTATAAAATTAGCCATTAATGGAAATCAATACCACTGAGAAATATTGACCTACATGCTCGATTAGTTAGATAAAATTTGCTGACTGTCGTAGAAACTAGCGGAGTTTATATTTTAAACGTACAAAAATATAATTTGTATACTTTTGAATTGATTTGTAAATTTTAGTAATTGCCTTGAACCCAAAGCCATACACTTTCGATTAATATGTTATAGTACTTAGGCAGAATAAATAAAATGGTCAAAATATCCTGATACACCTTTAGGTATAATCAATGACATTACTTGATTTTTATAAATATAAACTTGTTAATTTAGGTTATACTTCATATTTATTTGTTGTTCGTACTTGTTATTCAACGCGTAAAAGCAGCGTTAACATATTGTTCTAAACGGTTTTTCGTTATATATTTGAGAATAATCTTCTGATGTTTTAGAGCAGATGTTTAAACATACTTTTTATTGTTTTGTTTCAGTGCGGATTCACAATATAGTTCCGCCACTATAAACACCAACGTTATAGTTAGTTATACAGGAGAAGTAGTGTGGCTCAGCCATGGGATCTACAGGAGTTCTTGTGATATCGATGTCGAATACTTTCCTTTCGACATTCAGAGCTGTACCATGAAGTGGGCGTCGTGGACGTATGATGGCTATCAGGTCGGTTTCATAATGTTCGTTATTATTTTCAACTGAGTACTATGTACTTAGTTTTGCCAACAACAACAACTCTAAAACCAACTCTGATTTCAAAATCATTTGTCTATGCGTGTATCCTTCCACTGTGGAAAGAGTTTTCTAATAGTGCTATGGTTTATATGCTCGCAACAATCGTGTAGGCGATTAGGCAATTTACTGTGAAGCTGTTATTGCTGTGACTGGAGAATATTTTGAAGTTAGATTGGGATGTGCATATTTGTTTTTAAATTTTTGAGAAATAATCTAATCCGGATGAGCCAATAAATGTTTAAATGTCGTGTAAATACAAGCAGGCATTTTAAAAATATCATTTCCATAGATAACCTTTGTAACAACGCCCAACACATTCAACACTTACAAAACATCCATCCAATCACATAAACACACACATTAAACAATACAACATTCCAATGCTCACCTTCTTTTAGGAATTTTGACTGTGCAGAGCCATTGCGCGTTGGGAGTGCTGAACCTGCCAGAATTTTGACAACCTCTGGATTGGTAAGGCTGATGTGAGCTTGCTCTGCCGAGACGTATGCGTGGTTTCTGTTCTGGGACCAGCCACTTCGGTTCTTGGTCAGGAAGTGTTCGCGGTGTTGAAGAAAGTCGGATTCTTCCTCACAGTAGTTTCGGGTTCCAGACTGATGTCCATCGAGACTGGCAAAAGAGTGCTCGGGATCCTCACGGAACTGGGGGGTTCGGAATGGTCGCAATGTGATCTGATGGGCAAGCCCTTACCGAGTTCGCCCGATTCCGCCTAACACGATGCGCTGGACAAAAAAAAAAACACATGGTAAAAAAAACCGTCAAAGATTTAGGAACAAGGAGACATCATTCAGATTCGTCTGATGAGTCTGATATCAAAGAATTGTTTAAAAAGACAAAGGAGAGGTCTGCTCAACAACCATCTGAGTTGCCAGCTCCCAAATTTTTAGTTTTTTCAAACGCGGAGAAAGATTCTGACCTATCAAAGGTATCACCCTTTGTAATCAACAAGGCAATTACTGGAACAGCGGGCCCTGTACTTTCCATTAGGAAATTACAGAATGGCACAATTTTAGTTGAAACTAACAGCGGGAAACAAAGTTTGTCGCTGTTAAAGATGACTTCCTTCTATGACAAAGTCAAGGTATCTGTAGAACCTCACAGATCCTTAAACTATTCAAAAGGTGTCATTACATGTATAGATTTGATCCCCATTAGTTTGGAGGAAATAAAAAGCGAACTAGCTAGCCAGTCAGTTCTTGAAGTCACTCGCATAATGCGCAGTGAAAATGTGAAAATGTGCGTGAGAAAAAAGCCACGGCTTCTTTAATTCTTCCATTTGCCACACCCACACTGCCAGAGCATATCTACGCTGGTTTTTACCGTCTTTCTGTCAGACCTTACGTCCCAAACCCTCGACGTTGTTTTAAGTGTCAAGGGTTTGAACATGTGAGTTCTACATGCACAAAGCAAGAAATATGCGGTCAATGCGGCAAAAAAGGTCATAATAGTGAGGGCTGCAATGATGACGCCAAGAGTCCCAACTGTGGTGGCGATCATCCTGCACGGTCCTTTAACTGTGAAAAGTTTAAAGAAGAAAAAGCAGTCCTTACTATCATGGCTAAGGATAAAATATCTTTTAATGCCGCAAAAAAATTATATAAAACCTCTAGGTCTGCTCTAGAAGGTAAATCATTTGCTGCAGTGGTTTCAAACAAGAGCAACACTCCATGCGCAAACTGTGGAGAATTGGCTAAGACTGTCAATATCTTAACTGACCAAGTCGCTCAGCTAGTCGCTCTATTCTCTAAAATGTCTCCTTCCGCTCCCGCTTCTGCTTTAGACGATTCAAATTCCCTTCTTCCGTCCTCTAGTTTCTCGGTATCACAAGCAGAAATAGAACCATCTATCCCTGCTCTTGATCTGAGAACTGGAACTCGGGAAAAAACTATAATAAAAAAGAAAATTACCCCAATAACTGGGGTAAAATAATTTTTAAAAAAATCTTATACTTGTCCATCTGTAGTAACAGGAAGAAGTTCTGGACCCGTTCCAGGGAAGAAACCTGTTGCTATGAAGAGTAAAAATACAAAAATTACAAAAAGTAGTAAAAAAAGAAAATGAAAAAGGAGGTTCCCCTACAAATCCTCCTAAAAGTCCTTCTAAAATCCCTGATCCTTGCTCTTCTCCACCCTCAACATCTTCCAAGACGTCTGAGGGAAATATGGAAGTGGACAAGGACACACAACCTAAAAACCATCCTGTCAATACAGGACAGGAAAAGGAAAAGGTTACAAAGGGGCCATGTCCCTTCTAATATTTATTTATTTAAATTAGTATATTATTTTATTTCTCTGAGTATATAATATGCACTGTTGAAATATATTATCATCAATTATCTATGTCCACGATCCCAAATATGAATGTGGTTCAGTGGAATTTAAACGGTGTTAGGAGTCACATGGAAGATCTGAAAGTACTTGTGCGAGACTCGTGGCCTCTATTCGTTTGTCTCCAGGAGACACATCTTCATAATACCCATTCTTTTTACTTAAGAGGGTATTCTGTCTTCAGGTCGGATTTTGTTACAGAGGAAAGAGCAAGAGGTGGCGTAGCCATACTTGCTCACAACTCTGTGGATGGTGTTCCCGTAAATCTGGATACACCATTACAAGCAGTAGCAATTCGAGTCACTGTTCCCATAAAACTAACAATATGCAGCCTATACCTGCCACCAAGCTATACCGTCCAATCAAACGACTTGATGGATTTAATATATCAATTACCTGCTCCGATTCTTTTGCTTGGCGATTTCAATGCACATCACTATTCGTGGGGATCCTCAACCTGCAACCTAAAGGGTATCCGCATAGAGAGGATACGATCCGATTTAGATTTATTTTTACTTAATGATGGATCGTTAACACACTTAGCAGCTTCGACAGGAGGTTGGACGGTCGTAGACTTGTCATTTTGTAATCCTTCGATAGCTACAAGATTTGAGTGGACAGTGATGTCAGATTTGTATGGCAGCGACCATGCCCCTATAAAAATCTCTTTCAACGACTCCTCTTTTCTGAACAACCGAACACCTCGATGGATAATAAATAAAGCCTTCTGGAATGATTTTACAAATCAATTTGCATTGGCAGAAATAATCAACATATTTATATAAATGAAAAAGTTGATACATTTACAGATTCCATTATTTCAGCAGCAGAAAATACTATACCAAAATCTTCATCACGACCAAAACGTCCACCAGTTCCTTGGTGGAATGACAAATGTAAAGAAGCTCTGCGCTTACGAAGAAAAGCGTTAAGAACCTTTAATCGGATACCGACAGGAGAAAATCTAGAAAATTATAAAATCTTGCGTGCCAAAGCTCGCAGAGTATTCAGGCAGAGTATTCAGGCAGAGCAGGAAAGATTCTTGGACCCATTATATCAATACAATAACCAGAACGACTCCCACATCATCAGTTTGGAAGAAGCTACGTTCTGTGGGTGGCCATGTTCCCTCTGCTTCTTTGATGGGACTGATGCAGCAGGATGGGATATTGACTACAGACAGCCATAAAATTGTAAGCATTTTGGGCTCATCCTTTTCTAGGTTCTCTTCAACAGCCGTGTATTATGATGCTTTTCGCACTTATAAAGCTGCTCAAGAGGCCATGAAATTCACTATCGGCATATCACAGGATTCTCCGTTGAATGACCCATTTACAATGGATGAATTGGAATCTGCCTTATTGTCGGCTACGGATTCAGCTCCCGGACCCGATAGTACCGTATATTCTATGATTAAACACCTTCCAGAGTCGGGTAGAACAGCTCTTCTCCAAATATACAATCGTATATGGGATGAGCATATCTTTCCTGATTCTTGGTTGGAGGTCATAGTAATTCCTTTATTAAAACCAGGGAAAGACAAAACTGATCCAAGTAACTATCGTCCTATCTCTCTCACCAGCGTTCTATGTAAACTGGTGGAGAAGATGGTCAATCGGCGACTTGTATGGTACCTTGAAAGTAACCAACTGATCTGTAAAGAACAGTGTGGTTTCCGACAGGGAAGATCATCTATCGATCAGCTGGTTTTTTTAGAGTCGGCCATTCAAAATGCCTTCATTCTTCGACAGACACTTGTTGCAGTGTTTTTCGATCTTGAAAAGGCATATGATACGGCTAGGAGAAGAGGAATTCTAAATGTATTACAATCTTGGGGTATTCAAGGGAGAATCTTAGCATTTATTAAAAACTTTCTGTCCAATCGATATTTTAGGATGCGTCTTGGATCCACCTTATCGGATCGATTTTATTTAGAGAATGGTGTCCCTCAAGGCAGCGTACTTAGCGTCACATTATTTGCAGTTGCTATTAATAGCATCACTGCTAATGTCCGATTACCTGTCCACTGTTCTCTTTTTGTTGATGATTTTGCCATTTACGTTGCAACCAGAAACACAGCAACCGCAGAAAGAACATTGCAATTAACAATCAACAAATTAGAAACATGGTCAAATCGGACAGGATTTAAGTTTTCCGCTGCTAAAACTAGATGCATTGCTTTTACTCGTCGCAGACAGCATTTTAGTCCCACTTTGTACCTAAACAGAACTCTACTTCACTCTGATAACACAGTCACATTTCTAGGTCTTATTTTAGACCATAGACTCTCTTGGAACCCGCATGTGACAAATTTAAAATCACGCTGCATCAAGATCTTAGATATGTTACGGGTTTTAAGCGGTTCTCATTGGGGAGCCGATAGAACCTGCATGCTGCGTTTTTACCGAGCTCTTATTCGATCACGAATTGACTATGGGTCCATAGTCTATTCGTCAGCTAGGTTATCGGTTCTTAAAAAGATTGATTCCGTTCATAACACTGCTCTCCGTCTAGCATCCGGAGCTTTTCGTTCTAGTCCCATTGTTGAAACGGGCGAGCCATCGCTCACGCGACGAAGACAACGGCTACAATTGTCATATATGTGTAATATGCGCTCCAAACCTTTACACCCTTCATATGATATTATATTCAACAATCCATTATTTACTCAATACGAATTTCGCAAACAATCTACTGCTCCCTATAGGATCAGAACTATCCGTATCCTCAATAATCTAGGTTTAACACTACCTCCAATATATGAAAATACACCATGTTTTGTCGCTCCATGGTTAATTAAAAAGCCTCATGTTGATCTTTCACTGTCTAGATATCTAAAACAAACTACACCCGATGTTGTTTACTGTCAGGAATTTATATCCATATGTAAACTCTACCCAGCAAGTCAGATCATTTTCACCGATGGTTCTAAACTGGACAATGGAGTCGGATGTGCATTTGTTCTGTCAGGAAACAGCTTCACTTATGGATTACCATCTTGCTCTTCTGTATATACAGCAGAACTTTTTGCAATACTCAAGGCACTCAATTTTGTACTGGCAACACCGGTGCACCTTCTTATATGTTCAGATTCAAGAAGTGCACTTGAATCCATTCAAGATATGTACTCTTCTAACCCTTTGGTCAAAGATATTCTGTGCTCCATGCACAGACTTTGGCTACTGGGCGTGGGAGTGTCGTATTGCTGGGTTCCGGGTCACGCCGGTATACATGGAAACACTAAAGCAGACCTAGCTGCTAAGGAAGCCACTTCCTTACAGCCTAGCGTGAGTAGAGTAATGTCGTCCGACTTTATGTCCTCTGTAAAACAAGCCCTGTTTAGACAGTGAAAAGAAGAGTGGGTAGCAGTACAAGGAAATAAACTCCGGCAAATTAAAGATACCGTTCGGCCATGGATATCCTCAAACCGCCAAAGCCGTCGAGAGGAAGTGGTGGTTTCTCGCCTACGCATTGGCCATTCTGGGTTAACCCACGGATTTCTGATGCGTCGGGGGGATCCGCCGCTTTGTCCTTACTGCTTAAACCTTCTTTCAATTAAACATCTACTTCTAGATTGTGAAAAGCTGAAACATGTTCGGAAGAGGTTTTGTCTACCAAATTGCATTCAGAGGATGCTGGGTGATGACCCCTAAACCATTAATATGGTGTTAGCATTCCTTCATCGGTTGAATGTAATTGGAAACATTTGAAACAACATACATTTACGTAACTTAAATACCATTTTTAGATTTATTACTTGTTATGTTAATTAGAATTTTATTCATTGTTATGTTACAGGGCCCTTTACAACCCTGTGACAAGTTGTTAGTGTATAATTATTGTTGTTATCGTTGTTTTTTTTTATCGTGTATCGTCTGTAGTGTGTGTAAATTAAAAGTTTAATTTTATACCGGTGTGTGATTGTATGAGCATTATATGAATTATATTATATTGAATGTGAGTACTCACGTCTGTTGATCCTTTTTGTTTTCTCTCTCAATAAAACAATTGCAATTTCGGGCATGAAATACCCATCATCAGGTTTTTATAAACATATCACATACACAAGAACACAAAAATAATGGCAGCGACAGACAATTATGCCTTTTAACCAATTTTATAAATAATATACATCCCAACCTCACCTTTACCGCAGAAATCGAAAATAATAATGGCCTGAATTACTTAGACCTGAACTTATCTCGGAACAATACAAGAATCGCATTCAACATATACAGAAAACCTACAACTACAGATAAAACCATACACAA